>JANIJG010001991.1:0-11380 GCA_024611175.1 Megaceryle torquata | reverse complement strand
TTTTCCTTTTCCTTTTCCTTTTCCTTTTCCTTTTCCTTTTCCTTTTCCTTTTCCTTTTCCTTTTCCTTTCCTTTCCTCTCCAGTCCTCTCCTCTCCAATCCTCTCTTCTCCCCTCTCCTTTTCTTTCTTTCCTCTTTCTTTTCCAAGGTGAAAAAGCAAAGGAAGTGTGTATATATATCTTTTTAACAGTCGCTGTAAATACCCAACTGTACTCAAGGCCATTAATGGAAAAATGTTTAAGGGATAAACAACAGGCCAAGACCACCCACTCCGTGATTTACATTTCAGAGCCTCTGCAAGTAATCCGTCGTCAGTCAAAAGTAACAAGTGATTGCTGTGCAGTTGTGAGCCTTGGTTGCCAAACCAATACTAATCTGTGAATGGACATGACCACTGTTATTTTTCAAATTGTTTTTCTATTTTAGTTTGGATTTGCCTTTTTGGTTTTAGTCAAACCTATCTTAGCCTGTCCCTGTCTTTTGGCATGTGAATTTCTGCAGTGTTTCTCTTTTGAATCTTAGGATGGAGCTAAAGTGCTTGGGTTAATCAAACCAGTTCAGGAAGAACTCCAGAACATTAAGCTGATGACTGGATTTAGTCAGATGTTCCCAGTGGACTTAAAGAAACTGCTGTGCCAATGTGAAGCTGCATAGCTACCATCAGTCAGTGTGGGGACTCCAGGCAGGAGAGATGGGCTGGGCTGTATTTTTCTGTACCCAGGGACTTCTGAGAATGCTTTACATTCTAGATAAGATGTGATTTATTTTAAAAGGGCCATGCAGTGGAGATATAGCTATATTTTTGGCATTGAGTAATTGATTGATAGATTGATTGGATTCTCTGATTAATAAAAATATCTGTCCCCTCCCTTCCACCTTAAGAGCAAAAGTTAGTTCTAGGATGACCATTCCCTCCAGATAATCCTCTGAACCCTCTGCATCTGTCCAAACATGGCATGGTTTGGGTAGTGCTGTGACATAGCATGTGGTGCCTTTGCAACCTGGCTGACATCTGTGTGTTGACTCTTCCCTGCCAGAGCAAGAGGCACAAGAAGGACCTGGCATGATCATCTTGGAAAGTAAAAGTCATCTTCATTTGGTGAGCAAATAATTGTACAATAAGATGGTATGGAAGGAAAAGATAAAGACTTTGGATGACTTCCCACACCTGACAGTATTCTCTCTCTTTGGATATTCTGTTTGTTTAGATATCAATGGTCTTACTTCTTTCCTTTGAGAGGAACTAAAATGTTCTTTCAACCTTTGCCTTGTAGTTAAAGCCACGACTGGTACATATCTACTTCAGTGATGTCAATTCTTACAAGTCTTTACACAGTGCATAAAGGCTTTGAGGACTGTCCTGTCCCAGTGCTCACTTCCTTTGGATTTACAAACTGAGCTCTCTCTCTGTATAATATATATATAAATTTGCGTGTATGTTTATGCATATATTAAAAAAAAAAAAAAAAAGAAAGAAAGAAAGAAAAAGAAAATGACATTTTAAATATGAAGTTTTGAACTGAAACTAATCATAACCAGGAAATCCAAAATTCAGGCTTCTTCTTTGGTGTTATTTGACATTCTTATGAACTAAAACAAAAAATGAAGGACTCAGAATTTTAGTGTCAGCTGAGTGTGAGATTTTAATTTCACTGGGTTTTGTCAGTTTAGGTAAAAAAAAAAAAAAGTTTTAATGTCATTTTAAGCATAGGTTTTAAAAAAAGAATGCTAATTTTCTTATTTTTAAAGGGCAAAAAAACCATCTCGAAGTTGTGGAACAAATATTAATTGTAATACTTAACACTTATGCATAATCTGCTCTCAGTTGTAGCAGTGTAAATGAATGTAAACAGTCTGAAAGCTTGAGACTGATTTCATGTTTGTACAAGATCGTGCTCCTATGAGATGCTTACACCCCTTTCAGATGAAAACTATCCTTGCACAGAAGACCAGAAAAGGGTTTAAAACACTTACATTACTTTCCAGTACCTTAAGTGGGGGTTAAATAATCCTGACACTTTTTTTTTCAAGTTTTCAGCACTGGTTTGCTGCTCCAAGAGAAGAATTTTGTCTCCCACTACCAAACTCTCTGCAAAAGTCAATGAAGTATTTTTCACTACTAGACTGGAACTCCCTCTCTTACTAGGTGCTGCTAAAAGCTATTTTAGAAAGTTTCCCAAGGAACCATGCACTTTGCAGTCCAAAAAAGACATGGGGAAAGTCAGATCTATCAGGTAAATGCATATTTATGCATTTTTTATATGAGACTATCTAATGTTAGATGAACAGATAACGTTTAGTTTTGTATTTTCTGTACCATGGACTTTCACAAGGTATTATATTGCCAATACTGTAAGTGTATTACTTAAAAAAAAATCAAAAAATATATTTTGCATGAATGGCTAGTAGCCAGTTTTCAAGCATTACTAAATTAGAACTTGGGAGAAAACGGTGTTGAATAATTGCCTCTACCTGGAGACTTTTTGTCATGTCTCAGTCCAGAGCAAGAAAGTGTTTGGATCAATTTGTTTTAAATTTATTTTTTATTGAGAGGCTTTTTCTGAGCTTGCTTCTGGATTTTGTTGTTTTCCTGGCTGTCCTACAGTGCTCTGCAATTTGAGTTGGTGGATCTCAGTCCAGTGCCTCGTGGGCAAATGCCCACATCACCAAAACCACCCTCCAATCATGCACACTGGAGACCAGTTCCTCAGCTAAATTAAAATCAGTACAGAAAACTGTTGTTATCATTAGAACAAAACCACTTCAGCTTGGGATTTGGCCTCAGCACATTATTATTACTAATATTTTTTAATATTCTCAGCAAAAGAGGCCAAGGACTGAATAGTCATGGAAACGTGGATTTGCCCCTTAGATTCCTAAAGCCAATGCTGAGGAGCAAGACAAATTGGAGGGCAGTGGAGGGGCAATTTCTGCTGTTGCAGTCCTGGTATTTCTTGTTCAGTGGACAAATTGAAGTCCTCGGTACCTTTCACCAGCACTGACTTTACTAGAATAAATGATATCTCTTGATATATTTAATATACAGTATATTATACAAGCAACTCCCCTTTATTATGATTTTTCTTTTTTTTATTGCAAGTGTTCACACTCTTACAAATGTGGCTTTCCTTAGACATTCAGACGTTCTCAGTGTTACTGGAAAGATGATACTTCAGGTGTATATAGTTATCTAAACCAGACTCTGATGCCATCGCACAAATTAATGCTCAAGAAATCTTGATGTTGAATGTAAGCTTAAGCTGCTGGACATGCACAGCCACCATTCACAGTGACTGTCATTTCCATGTGCTTCAGGATGGAAGAAACCCAAGAGGTGGTTTGCTTCTAAGTGTGTGTAAATATCATTTGAGTGTACCAGTGTTTTGTTTGATTTTTCACTGTGAAATATATTTTGGAGCTAGAAAGGCTATGTTATTAAAAACAATACATAATTCAAAGAAAAACAAGTGTGTAGTGCTCCTTGAGCCATTTTTTACTACCTTGTCCATAATGTTCATTTTCTTGGGTTTTGCTTTTGTAAATGTACAAAAAACTTTCTGTGCTGCTGCTTTTGTGACTGTTTACTGTATCTAACCACTGATTATTGACTTTTTGATGTGGAGTGCTGATGCTACAGCACAATTAACATCCTAAAATGTAAACTACAACCTATATTTCAAAGGACAAGGCTTATTTCATTGCTGCATGGTGACCTCACCTCCTTTTACCTTCACCTACATTTTGTATACCTGGAACATGAAACTTAAGTGCTTAGTTATGGGAGTTTTTATTTTGTAGAGGAAAAATACCCAAGTTCCTCTGCCTCATTTAAGTATTTGTATTTGAAAAGCAAGTGTTAAAATGGGGTGGTGGGAGAAGGGAGAGAGATGTAGGCAAGTGAGTCCAGAGTGAACTGCAAAAAAGATGCAGTTTGGAAGGTAAATTCAGACGCTGTGTTTGTTGTCTGACTCCTCCTTTTCAGCAGCTGTCCATCATTGCAAATAAAGAGCTGTGTCTTGTAACTACAAGGCCAAAAGAAACCACAAAAGTGGTCAGGAACTGACTGTGCTCACAATTTGAGATTACATTTAAAAAGATGCCTCTCCCTAGACTCTCTCCTTTGTCAATGGCACTAGTGAGGTATCTTCCCGAAGTGAATGCAGAGCAGTTCACAGAAACAAAGAATCAACAGCCCAGGTTGGAAGGGACCTCAAACAATAGTCTGGTCCAACCTTTCATGAGAAAGGGAGACTAGATGAGTTTATTTTGAACCCTGTCCAATCACAACTTGAAAATCTCCAGTGATGGGGACTCTAGCACATCCCCGGGGAGGTTGTTCCAGTGAATTATTGTTCTCACTGTGAAGAGTTTCTTTCTAATATCTAGATGAAACCTCTTCTGGTGCAACTTGTACCTATTGCCCTTGTCTTCTCCATACAGGTCCTTGTGAAGAGACAGCCTTCATCCTCTTTGTAGGCATCCTTTTAGTACTGGAACACTGTGATGAGGTCCCCCCTGAGCCTTCTCTTCTCCAGGGAGAAGAAACACAACTGCTTCAGTCTTTCCTTATTGAGCAGGTTGTCCATCCCTCTGGACTCCTGCTTAAAACCTGACCTGGGAGAATCTGATCCTTTTCAGTAGTGATGAAAGGATTAGTTGCCATAATTTGATTTGTCTGTGTCATTTTGTAAAATTGTGGGTTTTCTTAATAGTGTCATATCAATGATGGCTGAAATTCTGCTTCTGCATAGCATGCTAACTTCTGTGCTTGCATATGAAGGGCTATGCGGGACCCCTAGTTGGCTCAAAGATTCAGGGTTGTTTTTTTTTCATAAACCCCTTGGACAAAAGAAATCAGTAACTAAAAATATACAAAGACAAAAATGATCAAGAACAAAACATATTCAGCAGAGTTAGAACTGTTGGTCTCTCATCCTCAGGTGTTCCAGAGCAGCACAGTGCCAGAAGGCCACAATCTGAAGGAAACTCTAATAACCTTTATTTTCACAGCATATTACTCCCACTCCTAAACTGATGGACTCCTTTTTTAAATTTCAGTAGGCTTTTCTTTTTCTCACTTTGTCTTCCCACTGGAAAGTTACTGTAAAACTTCACTCTTCTGGCAGTTAGAAACCTTTTTCTGAATTTCAAATTAAAATAGCTCCTGTCTCTTTTATCCTCCTTGTCGTAATAATCTTGCCTCCAGTTCCTTTTTCCCCTTCCTGAAATATGAACAGCTTTGTTTCAGATAAGGTCTACAGTTTATCTTTGAACATGCAGCTGAAAGATAAGCCTAAAAATAATCATGCTATTAAGCTGCATTTGTTTCAGCTCTAATCTCAATTTTGACAGCAAAAACAATGGGAAGCAAATGCAGGCACGTGCAAATCCATTGAGAACAGTAGGAAAATTAACTAGAAGCAGCATGCCAAGCACCCTGAAAAAAAGTAACAATAAAAACTAAGAGAAAAATTTCCAGTTCTTGAAAGCGTATAAAAGAGATTTGGGGTTTGAGCAGCTTTCATTCAGTCAGATCTAAAGGTAGAATTGATACCAATTTTCTCCTTTTTGGGTATGAGTTAAAGTTATATATATATATAAGAGAAGCTGTATTGCTACTATTTCCAATCAAAGGGATAGGACACTCATTCAGTCAACATACTGCAGGAAATCAGCATTCAAATGGGCAAAAATATATTGATTTTGTAGCCTGTGAGGTTTCATTGCTCATGTGTCTGACACCGCTATTAAATCCCTGCCAAATCTGGCTTGTGAACCATGCAGATGCCTAATTCCACATTATCTTTCCACCCCACCCCTGCCCTAACAAAAATAAAAAGAAAAAAATTCAGAGTATATAGCGAAAAAAAAAAAAAAAAAAGCAACATCCAGAGTGACTTTATTAAACAGCAGCAATAAAAGAAATTTGAAGCCCCTTCATTTAATTTGTTTTATTTGCCTTATTACTGAAATTGTTTTTCAGTAGTGTTGAAGAAACAATTGCTTATGCCAGAGATTTTTCAACCTCTGGTCTGTGGAGACTTTAGAGCCCGTAGACTGTTTCTGAAGTGTCCATGGAAGATGATTAAGGAGAATAAAATCCATTCTTTGTACATAGCAATATATACTTGTAAGGCTCCTGAAGGGCTTTTGTCTTACCTGTAATTATGTGAAGGCTCTCAGATCAAAAAAAAGGCTGGCAAATACAGCTGTGGATGAGTTACTACAAGCTGTTTCCTAGGACATTCTAGACGACTGACTGGTTTTTTTAGCTTTCTACAACATAGCATCATCCAGTCTTTGATGAACCCTCTCCCTGCCTCCCATCCAACATCCACTTTGACAGATAATGATTAAGAGGAGATGGTGAGGAAAGCATGACCACTGTTAGCCACCTGTAATCACAAGTACTTCTGTCCCACTATTACAGATGGGCCAGGATGAAAGAACAGTGTAATCAGGTCTCTTTGTAGTCTTTTCACAGTCAGTGATTGGTTTGAGAAGGTATAGGTAGAACAGGTGCTGGATCCTGGATGAACCTACTGTACTTACCCTCTGTGTCCCCAACATCTACTGAAACATGCAAGCTGTGATTTCAGGTCCTATGAAGCCTTCTTACATGACAAAGTACAGGATCTGAATGCCAGAGGTAATCCTTAGAGTTTCCACATTTGGTGAATGTACCTAGAAAGGTCAACAAAAAGGTCAACAAATTTCCTCCTTGCTTATGTGATTTCATAGTAGTAAGACTTTATTTTATGTTCTAAGGTTCTCACATGTGGTCAAGGCTTCCAGGGAAATGTAGGATGCTTAAAATCATCTGCTACATGACTGCAGAGCAATAAATGTGACTTCAGCAGAGTTATTATAGCATGGAGGGTCTGAAGGGACACAAGAAAGGTAGTAAGAACAGATAGAGCAGAATGTATGGGACGCCACATGCTGCTTGGCTTCCACCTGCCAAACAAGATTATGGTCTCCTACAGTTCCTACAGTTTTGTCATATCTATGAGCTCTGTGTGGGTGTCTGGGAAACTGAGATAAACTCGCTGGTTGGGATTCAGCTCCAAATTCAGATGACTAGACTTTGATACCTACACAATTATAGTGTCAGTTCAACTCTTGAGTCTACAACTGTAGAGATGTACATGATGCAAAGATCAAACTAAATGTGTAATTTTATCTGATTTTCTTTCTTGAAGAATTAACTATCAAGGGCTATATTAACTATGTGTCCCTTTCAACATTCAGCACTTTCAGCATTAGGCATTATGGCTCATAGACATAGTCCTGGAAAAGATCCTGTGTCACTAAGCAGACAGCTAAAGAGATATCCACATCACTTAACTTTAGACATCAATAGGGAAGATAGTTTCCTTTGATCTCATTTCTGTACTTTGCCTTTGAGGTCAGAAGAGAGAAATGAGTAATTTTAGAGTACAAGCATCAAACATATTTTTGATGTCTACTCAAGGGTGAGATGATTCATACTTTCCAAGTATCTGTTTCTTTCCACCAGGAAGTCTAGCTGACCAGATCACAGACAGATGTTGACACTGTGGAAGTCTCCATGTAGATGACTTTTCCCCTGGCAACTTCGGCCAGTCACTATTGTTCAATTTTGTGCATGCTGAGAAATAATGGTCTTGTAAAAGCTTGAGGGTGGCTTCTGTTGAGTATTACCAACCAGATTTGAGCGAGGCATGTGCTTGATAAAGACTTAGTAGCTCTCACCAGGAGTAGTTTTCAGGAAGCCTTGTTCTCTCTGACAAATTGTGACCATATGACCAGCACTTCTGTGTCCAGAAGCAAACCATGTCCAGAAACAAAGTGGTATGTAGTGCACCACTCCTAACCAAAGTTAGGACTTTGCCTTCTTCTTGTAGCAGTCAGGCACATGCAACCGGTTCAGAATTGCATTTGAGAGTAACATTGGGAAGATCTGAGTATGCAGTCGTAGTTGATGCTCTGATGTTAAGCTCCATGTGTATCTGTACTAAAAGAGCTCAGTTCAGCTAAATACACGTTGTACTTTGTGTATGAAGACACACCAGCAGAGTTTGAACAATGTTTTGAACCTCGTGGGTCTTTCACCTTCTTATGATTACAATTGCAGTTTCCCATTGGCTTTCTTTTGGGGAATTCATCCATGTAAAGAATTACTGTGTGATATGACACTGTGTGATATGACACTCTTCGGTGTCTGAACTTACTCTGGCTTCTGGATATGCCTTTTCCAATGGACTTTGTGCTTGCAGAGAAGTCTCAAGAGGCCTTTGTGTACTGGTATCATCTGTAAAAACAAATATTTGGTGTGTTCATTCTCTTTCCCTTCTTCTTGTCAATTTAGTGGCAATGCAACATGCTATAGGTCTGAGAAGTACCAGGTTATTGGATGGAAAGCTGTATTTTGGCTTTTGACTGTGTCAAGATACAAACTTATCACCCTGTTGGGTCTCATACTGACCTTTTTTGGTCAAAATTGGTTTAATTGGTAATGGGATCTGGGGTTATTCAGCTTTGTTATGAGGTGGAAACAGATATCAATTGCTGCTTTCTAACTTTTTTTGTGTTTTGAGAACTTGTTTTTAACATGTATACTGCTGTAGATGACACAATAAATGTATTATCATTTTGTATAAGTCTGTTCTGATATAAAATTGCACCAAAGAGAAGTATTTTTGTCTGTGAAGTTACAGGGTAGTGTATTTTTTTTTTTCCTGGATCAACAGGATGGAGGCTTTTTGGGCTAAAAGGGTTAGCTTCCTTCCTCATGGGAAGCGGTCCCTGGATTCTACTGGGCAAAGTCACTCCTGGACCAACCAGGCACGTAGTATTTGCTGTTAGTGGGCCACATACACTCTCTTCACCGTCCATTAATGGAGATACACGAGGAAAGTGTTTAGTGCACTGCACCAGTGCTGTAGTCTAACACTGCCAACACAACTACAACAGACTCTCCTTTGCAACTAATACCCCCTGTGGCTCTGTGCTTTGATCCACAGGTCCTTTGGGGACTACATATTATTTCTAAGGGAACTAAACAAGAAAAGAAAATGTGTTTTCCACCAGTTGGCAAAGGTGGGAAAAGACTGGTCTCTGTAATATCTGATATGCTTCAAGGCTTCATTCCTTTTATAGTCAAAGCAAACCTGAAGAGTTTTATCATCAGGTACATTTTCAAAAGATCAAGTACATTCATCCTACAGAAACAGAGGACTTCCCCAGAAGATGACCTATTTCTGATATTTCTACCATATTTTTTCCTCAGTTTCAGCTAACATAAGACTTTGGCCCTCATGGATCTATGAAACCTCTGCAAAGGCTACATATTTCACTTGCTACTCTCCCTCATTGTTTAGCCAAAGTACAGATATTTGGAGCCTGTTCCTTTGATGGGGAAGTGAACATATATCTACTGCAACTGAGGTTAGAGACGTACCAGGTTGCAGCTGGGGCCAGCTGATGCTGAGGGTTGGGAGACAATGGGCATCACATGGGCTGTAAGGCCAGTCACAGCCCAAGTGAGGAAGCATGGAAAACCTGGAGACAGAGATCAGGATCAACCAAGAGTCTAGATCATTGGGCACACTCCTGATGGCCATGCAGGTCCAAGACCAGGATGTCAGCCTATGGGTCCATCCCAGATCAGTGGAGCCCTTGGTGGGGCAGGGCTGCTGCAAAGCTGGAGATCAGCATCCTATAGTACTGCTGAGCCATAGCCTGGTGAGGTTGGGAGTTGACAGGGACAGGACAGCTAGATGGATTCAAATTTTTGCTTTATTTCAGGTCTTTGTAAATACCCTATGGTAATCCATTCATATGGATTTACTAGGTGATCCAAGGCAACCTCAGCCACTTCTTTGAGTGCTGAATGACACATCACAGAATATGTCTCCCTTTTCCACCATGTATAGAAAGGTTGAATCAGTCACTGTCTTACTAAAGAGGCAAATCAGAAAATGTGGAACAGGGAATCTAGAAAAGGCCTTATTTCTAAAGGTCACACCGAATCTAAGAGATTTTTTTTTAGGCTCCTTTTATAGTTAAGAGATAGAGAAAGGAAAGGCACCTGCAAAAGTACTTCAGCCCATTCTAAAATTCCTCTGTAAGTATCCCCATATTTAAAGAAGCACTACCACACTATAGCACATTTGAAACAGACACCAGGAAAACCTCATTTAGTAGATTTGTCAAAACACCAAAAGGAGTGTACTGCCTCCAATCCAATCGAAAAAAAATCTCATTCAGATACTTTTTTTTTTCCTCCCTGTTTATAGTTTACATTGATTTTGAACCACTTTTTAACCTCACATTATCAAGACTTATACCCCTGACTTCACCAAAGGACTATTTCTGGCAGCTTCTATCTAATGGGGTGCACACATCAAACTGTACCTGGCAGTTTGTGTAGCCTTGTCCCAGCAGTTGAGCAATTAGTAACTACTGGATTTCCAAATGGTTGGTCCCACCTCTGCATTTCAGGATTTTATCACTCACCCATTGGTTGGATGTGGCTTCTCTAGAGTCAGCTTTAAACTCAGCTGTGGAGTCTATCAACTTTGCTCCCTCACATGACTTGAGATGGAGTTTGCTGGAGAGAATTCAGTTTTGCACAGCAGTTTAGTAGATGGCAAGAAAGTCACAACATGCTTGCAATCACATAGGTAGCCTGAATACAAAGAAATCAAGCTCCTTTAATAGTTGGTTATGGATTTCACTAACTGTATTGATAATACTTCCACTGGCTTAGACATCCAAATCATATCTAGGATGCAAAATACAGATGCTGAACTCAACACCACTTTCATCTTACAAAAAGCATGTTTCATTGGGCATTTCTTACCACAGCATTTATTTTTTCCTAAGAATCCTCTCAGTCATGCAATATACTTTAACTTGATTGTTTCTTCCCTTAGTTTGAGATGCACTGAAATCCTTTGTGTTCTTCAGACCTTTTCCTTTTTTAAATGACTTCTACCATCCCTCTGCACTGCTCTGAAAAAACAAGTAACCTTAGGGAAGCTCATCTTGTTAAAACAAAGAAAGCTGCCTCATGGAAGGATTTCTTTTTGTCTGAAGTCCACAGAATGAAGATTTCTGCAGAAAAATTGCTGACAGTGTATGAGTAAAAAAATGTATTCCTGGTGAGAAATTTCACTCACCTGTATCTGCTGCAACACCAGGAAAACCAGCTGAAACAGTAGTTTTTAATCTTTTCAGGTTGTCATGTAGTTTTTAAAGGGATTTGAGGAGAATACTTGAAGAGTTAAACAGTGTAAAAGATGCCAGGGGATTAGAGGAAGAGAAAGAAAGCTTTTCTGAGCTGGTATAGAATCATGGAATGATAGAATGAGTCATAGGATGGTTTGGGTTGGAAG
>JANIJG010001990.1:0-26589 GCA_024611175.1 Megaceryle torquata | reverse complement strand
TTGCTGGGCACTACAGAAAAGAGCCTGGCCCCTTCCATTGGACACCCACCCCTCAGATATTTATAGACATTCATAAGATCCCCTCTGAGTCTTCTCTCCAGACTAAACAGCCCCAGGTCCCTCAGTCTTCCTCCAGAGGGGAAGCTGGATAAGAACCGCAGCCACTGAGTCACTCCTCTGAAGGGGCAGAAGGTTGCAGCCCTCGGTTACCACTGCTACTACAAACACTTTAAAGACAAAGGAAAAGCCTGACAGGAGCAGGAGCCACCACTGCAGTTAAGCTCTTTATAAAATTAAATCATGCCTTCAATAATAGCAACACACAATAGGAGATACATAATCTGCAGAAGCTTAAATCCAGAAAATACCGTCAGCAAAGCTGCTGTGACTGATAAACTCCCAAAGGACACACAGAGCAGGGACATGAGAGCAAAGCTGCTTGGCTACAACCCTGTCTCTGAGCAGCCTGACAGGCCTTTTGCGTGCTCCACAACAGGGGTCCTGGCTGGGCCATGGCACCAGGCAGCTGAAGGAGCCAGTGTCAGGCCCAGGGCTACACCCAGCAGAGGTTTGAGGGGTGGATGCAGAGATGCTCAGCCATGCCAAGCTAACGCAGTCCCCGGGTTCAGGGATTATTTTCTCCCCTTAGAAAAACCAGTGCTTTCAGATCTACTGCTCCAGGAGAGTGTAGACTCCCATCACCAGTTAAGAAAGACTTACCTTAACACCACGGTTACAGGGGAGAACATGCCTACCTCAGAATCTGATATGGAGACCCGATTGGACTCTATCGTTGGTCTCCTCATTATACGTGGCGATGGCCCCGTGGCATAAGGGCCATAACCTGGAGTGTTACTGGAAGCCAAATAACCTCCTGATGATCTTTCCTGAAGAGACAACTTCCTACTTGATAGGACAGGTCTAGTGAGAGGTCTCTTGGGAACGTGCCTCCATTGAGCATCTTCTGACCGTTGGGAAGGCAGAAACTCATTCCCTCCCACATCACTGTTGACCCCATTTCTTTGGATGTCTTTTATGTTATCAGAAAAGACCGCATCGTTTTCTTCAGCGTTTCCTTCACCATTCTGGTCACTTCTGTCTGGACCAACAGCCACGTCCATGGCTGCCACCCGCTCTGCCAGTTCGGTCTGCGTGTCTTTGCAGCACGCGTCTGTGGCTCCATCCGTGGCATTTGTTGGAGAGTCCCCCATTGCTGCGTCCAATTCGTATGGTCTCAGATGGCACTGCTGGGAGCTGCGGTGTCAGAGCTCACAGACGGCACGTGCCATGGAGGAATCTCTCCATGAGGTACCTAAAAGGAAAGACAAACAGAGGTAAATGGAATGTTCACTCAAACACGACCGAGACACCCGTCACCGGCTTCTGATGACAAAAGAAAGAGAGGGCAAAATGCTGGCAGGCTGCAAACAAGCTGCAAACGCTGAAAAAGAAAGAGAAGCTCAAGCAATGAGCTAGATATGAAAGTGTTAAGGATGAGATGACACAGCTAAAGAGAACTGCTCCTTCTGTAGCCAGACTGACAGTCAACCAGAGATTACAATAAAGGGAGAAGTACAGCTATTAACAAGCCGAGGGGAAGAGTCAAACTTCTGACCTTTTGAATTTATATTTATAGGAGCCTCTGGTATGCAGCTAAACTCAATGTGCCTAGCAGGAAATCCACAGCCATTTCCACTGTACATTCCCCCTGAACTGGGCACTGGGGAGGCTGCACCTCAAATCCTGGGGTCAGTTTTGGGTCCCTCACTCCCAGAAGGACATTGGGGGGCTGAAAAGTGGCCAGAGAAGGGCAATGGAGCTGGGGAAGGGGCTGGAGCACAAGGGTGGTGAGGAGCAGCTGAGGGCCCTGGGCTTGTTGAGCCTGGAGCAAAGGAGGCTCAGGGGAGACCTTCTGGCTCTCGAGAACTCCCTGAGAGGAGGTTGGAGCCAGGTAGGGTTGGTCTTTTCTCTCAAGGAACGACAGGACAAGAGGATCTGGCCTCAAGTTGCACCAGGGGAGGTTTAGGTTGGAGCTGAGGAACAATTTCTTCCCCTTGAGGGTTGTCCATTGCTGTCCCAGGCTGCCCAGGGCAGTGGTGGAGTCCCCATGATCCCTGGAAGAGTTTCAAAGCCATGGAGCTGTGGTGCTGAGGGACAAGGTTTAGTGGTGCCCTGGCAGTGCTGGGGGAACAGTTGGACTTGATAATTTTAAAGGTCTTTTCCAACCCAAACAGTACTGTGGTTGTATGATACAGCAACCCCCACTCGTCTCCTTCTGTTTCTGTCCCCAAGAGCAATTCTTGTCCTTGCTATTGCTGCTCTCTGTACCTTCCACCTCTCCAGCATCTCCTCAGAGCCTGCCCCAGAAAGGACTATCCTGATGCGGGCACAGCCGGTGGTGATGGTTCAGTTCCTCAGGCTGGGTTCCCCAAGCACTGATGCAACTTGGGAGCTTTCAGCAGCAAATCACATGTTCTGTTTCTTCCTTTTCTAAAGCTCTTTGCCAGAAGGCAGAAAGGACTCAAGGTGGGATTGGCACAAGAGAAGCCTTCTGCTCCTGGGCTTTGGCACTGCTTGAAAGAAAAATAGATTTGTGAATTCCTTTGATTTCTCCCATAAAATATCATTAGGGAGAGATAAAAATGAGGAGCGTAGGAAGTCCTCCAGGCTTTGCCCTGGCCATCCTTGGAGGTGGTTGTGTACATCTCGGATCCTCTTTTGGCAGCCCATGAATCCTTTGGCTGTCTGCATTGGACAGCACTGTGCTGAGTAAAAAAAACACTTGTGAGTCTCTCTCTTAACACCGTCACTTCCGACAGTTGGCTCGGGAGCTGTCAGGCAGGATTGGGAGCTACACAGCAGCTCTTCTCAATTACACGGTGCAAATCCAGAGGATTTCACTGGATCAGTACCAAAAATAACAATCCTTTCAGCGAGCCGTGAACTGCAGCGGGAGCGCTGACAGGAGCTGGGGATCCTGGGGCACGTGGGGGCATCGCTGCCAGCAAAACCAGTTTGGGAAGGAGCTCGCCAAACTGGTTTCAGTGACTTGTTCCTGGTGTACGAGTTAAAACCGGGTAGTGTGCAGAGCCCACCTCCATGGTGTTAGTGTGAAATTCCTTGGCAATTGGCTGTGTCCTGCGGGAGTCCTTGGCTAATTCTATTTTGCAGGGGTCACTCCAGTGTAAATTACAGATTTGGATGCTTAATTAATAGGAGTAACTACCCATTCTAGGGGAAGGACTGAGTGACTGTCCCAGCTCCTGGGGGCATAGGCTGTTTTCCTAAGCAAATTGTACCATGAGCTGGTTTCTCATGAAATATTTATCTGCTGGGCCACTCAGGGCTGGTTGAGTGGT
Source organism: Megaceryle torquata (assembly GCA_024611175.1). Classification (NCBI taxonomy): domain Eukaryota; kingdom Metazoa; phylum Chordata; class Aves; order Coraciiformes; family Cerylidae; genus Megaceryle; species Megaceryle torquata. The sequence continues at coordinate 23,230 of JANIJG010001990.1, read as the reverse complement.
CCTCAGAAAGGTTATTAATGCTGAGAGCAGATGGAGGTGCAGAGACTGTTTATTAAATGCAGATTGCCTTTTGCCACTATGTTAATACCAATCGGATGGCAGAAAAAATTACCCTGACCCCTTCCCACACCTCAGCTGCCTGGGCTTGCAGCAGTGCAGCAAATGGTTGGGTAGGAGGAGGGAAGCCACTGGAAAAATCTGCTTCCCTCCTCGTGCCTTGGCCGTGCAACTGCACAAAGCTGGCTCCACTGTTCCTGATGGTGTGGGGATGGATGCCCACAAAGGATCTCGCTCATGGTAGAAGGGCTACATCCTTACCCTGTTCCAGATCTGCTGTGTGGGTTGAAAGGGTGTTAGTGGTATGGCTGTGAAACTACAGCTCTTTTCCTTTGACCTTCTGGAAAAGTAAAGGGGGAGCAGCCTGGAAGTGGCTCTGAATTGCAGTGTGGCCATAGCATCATTCAAACCACCAAGTACCTGAAGGTCAGCTACAGGAACCCACCTTTTCTCTCAAGCTCCTGTCCCAAATGCAGAAATTTGGGTCCTTTGACTTTGTCCAGTTCAAATCACAACCTTTTTTTTTTTTTTTATGGGAAAAAGATGAATGAAACCAATGGTTGGTCCCCTTTAGGAGAGCCTGGGTCAGCATCTTACCTGTGTGTTATGGCCACCACTAACAAGACTTCTTCTCTAGGTCACGGAACAGACCTGAGCCAGTCTCTGATGCCCAGCATAGTCCCAGGTCACAGCAGTGAGTGCTTTAGCTCTTGTTCAGTTTTAACACTGCTGCTTCTTCTTCTTCCTTCAGGCAATGAAAGTCCTCTCCAAAAAGAAGCTCTTGAAGCAGTATGGATTTCCACGTGGGTATCCTGCATTTAGAGGTCTGCCTGTTGTCCTCAGCCAGGCAAATCTCTCTGTAGAAATGCTGCCTGCAGGGACTGCAGAAGTTGGCCTCCTTTGAAAGCTACCCAAGTAGCTGGGGGCTGGTGAAAATGTGGTGGGTAGTGGAAGGGCAGGCACAGCCACAGGGAAATTCAGCACTCTTGATAATTAGGTTTCTGGCTTTGATTTTCTGAGTTGCTTTGAAGTGCTGACTCTTCCGTTTTCACCATCTCTGAAGCCTAATTAAGTGCTGGAAGTTGGGCAGGGTAGACCCATCCTCCTGCCAGGGGCTCTTCTACCCTCTCAGATCCCACCTGGCTCCAGTGGCAGGGCCATGGGATCAAACAGGCCAGGCTGGGAAGCTGGGAGGAGCTGGTCTGAATGGAGCTTGGAAATCTCAGTTTTGGGTGGAGGCACTAATGTTTTGAGATGAGTGATGAGATCTTCCAGAAGAGCTGGGGTTATTCTGCAGCGGGGCCAGTGGCTGCTCACTCCTGCCTGCCGGGTACTGCTGAGAAATGAATTTTTTCCTCACCATTTTCTCATGATTGCAGGTCGGCCTCCTCCCAGAGGGTCAAAAGCATCCTCTGGAGAGCAAACAAAACCTATGGCACCGCTGGACAGAGTCTATCAGGAAATAGCCATCTTAAAGAAACTGGACCATGTCAACATTGTGAAGCTGATAGAGGTGAGCTGCTTCTCCAGCATAAGTTATGCTGAAACAAGCCTGGTTTGGATTGTAATGAAAAGATCTTTGTTTAACTGCTCCTACTTCAGCCAAAAGTGGTTTAAAATAGTTGTTCAGAAATGTAGGCTGGTGATTCCAAGCAAGATCATCCCAATAGGTCAGGTTGGACAGGACTCTGAGCAACCTGCTGTAGTTGAAGATGTCCCTGCTCGCTGCAGGGGCACTGACCTTTAAAGGTCCCTTCCAAGCTAAAGCATTCTGTGATTCTATGAATTATGTATGACAAAGTGACACCATGAGCCTGGGCTTTGGGCTGGTGCCCAAGAGAAGGCAGCTGACTGCGCTGGTAGAAATAGCAGCAGTCTTTGACCAGTGAAACCTGGTTGTAGACAAGATTGGGAAGGTGCACAAGAGCAAGGCTTCGGTGCCGTGGTCAGTGTTGGCTGAGGGCAGGTCAGCAGAAGCAGTGCCTTTGTTGGTTGGCTGTTTCTCCAAATACAGGCAGAAGCCCACATTTTTCTGGAGACAGGAATATCTGTGTCCTTCAAAGCCCATCTCTCAGCTAGAATCTCTAAATATCAGGCTCACTTGTTCTCAATGCTCTGCAGCACAGCACAGTGCACAGGGAGCACTAAAATGTTATTTGGTTAAAAATATGTTGATTTTTTTTTTCCCCATTGTTTTTCTCTTTTCTTCCCCCCCTTTCCCCTTATCTCTCTGCTATCAATTACAGGTCCTCGATGATCCTGCCGAGGACAACTTGTACATGGGTATGTGAGTCATATACTCTTAACAGAACCATCTAGGCTTAGACCCAGTGATGCAAATAACACATGCCAGGGCTCGGAGTCAATAGCAAGAGAAACTTGTATCAACTTCAGCAGACTTACTGCTTCTGAAAAGTGAAACACCTGTAGAGGCAGGTGGGATGGAAGGGCCTCTTGCAGTAGGGTAAGGCAGCCTTGTGCCTTTGTACAGCTCTGCACATCTCCTTGCCATTGGGACATTAAAAAGACATGATGGTGGCTCTACCCTTCCCTGTTCATCTCCTGCCGTGGCTGGAAAGTTGCATAGCAGAAAAGGACCTGGGGGTGTTGGTCAACACCAGATGAACATGGGCCAGCAGTGTGCCTGGGTGGCCTGTATCAGAACCAGTGTGTCCAGCAGGAGTAGAGAAGTGATGGTGTGTCCAGTACTGGGCACTGGGGAGGCTGCAGCTTGAGCACTGGGGTCAGTTTTGGGTGCCACGGGATAATAAACACATTGAGGTGCTGGAGCCAGTTCAGAGAAGGGCAATGAAGCTGGAAAAGGATCTGGAGAAGATGTCTTGTGAGGAGCAGCTGAGGGACCTGGGATCTGGAGAAGAGGAGGCTGAGAGGAGACCTTACTGCTCTCTACAGCTCCCTGAAGGGAGGTTGTAGTGAGGTGGGTGTTGGTCTCTTCTCCCAGGTAACTGGTGATAGGACAGGAGGAAATGGGCTGAAGCTGCACCAGGGGAGGTTTTGGTTGACACATTAGGAAAATTTTTTTTACTGGAGAGAGTGGTGAGGCCTTGGAACAGGCTGCCCAGGGAGGGGGTGGAGTCACCATCTCTGGAGGTGTTCAAAAAACATGTAAACATGGCACTTCAGCTCATGGTTTAGTGAATATGATACTGTTGGGTAGACAGTTGGACTTCATGATCTTGGAGGTCCTTTCCAACCTTAATGATTCTGTGACCATGTGTTTATGCAGAGGGCGAGAAATTTCCACCCAGTTTTGTCTTCCTCTCCCAATCTTTGAATGTGCCACCCACAGCTTAACCCCCATTTGGGCAAAACCTGGAGGGACAGGCCCAGGAGGTGAGCCAAGCTGAGGTGGCTTCTGAGATCAGCCAGAGAAGGGTGTCTGACCCTGTTACTCTCTGCTTCCCCATAACATTTCCTGATGAGACAGGCTCAAGGGCTGCTTCTCATCAAATAATTATGGGACTTCTTTGAAGCTGCCTGTGAAAGGAGCCTCTGCCTGGCAAATGAAGCTCTTTGCCTTTGAAAGGCCACCTCTCCCTTTCGGCTGAAGCCCCAGCGATGCTCCAGCAGCATCACTGAGCAGCAGCCAAGGCAGCTGGGTGTGTGGTAGGGAGGGTGGCTGAGGCTGTTGTTCAAAAGCCCTGAACTCCGGGGGGTGGAGAGAGGGGGAGAAGAGATGAGGTAGCAAGTTATTTTGTGGAAGGAAAATAAATGTCTGAGGAAAAAGCTGCAGAAAAAAGCAAACACAAAGAAGCAAACAAACAAGCTCTCCCTGTGGAGCAAGACGACAGTCCCAGGAATGGCAGCACCAGCAGCAGGACAAGTGGGAAATCTCTTGGACCCACGGGGTAGGGTGCACTGGTCCCTGGGCAGTGAGAAGTGGCCGTGGCTGTGTTGTTCACCCTCCCCTGCCACTTTGCTCTGCCTGGGGTCCCGTGAATGGCCCGGGCAGAGTGGTGCAGACACATCAAGCTTCCACCTCTGCCCTTCCCTCGGCAGCAAGGGACAGCTGTAGGTGCTCTGTGCTGCTCAGGACCAAGCCTTCTGCGAGTGGGTTTCCTCTCTCCTGCTGCTGACCCAGCTGATGGGAACTGCACCTTTCTCCTTCCACAAATGCCCCCCCACTACAAAGCAAAACTAGAGGACGTGGAATTTGCCCGTTGCTAATTCCTGCTGGCATTAATTACAGCAATGACCACTCTTCTGCATGCTCCTTGGGAAGAAGGCAGGGGCTGGAGGGTGCTGACAGAAGCTGAGCAGTCTGCAGTGGCACAAGATGCTTGGATAATGAAATGCTGCCCCAAGCTGCAGCTTCTTCAGCCTGGAGAGCCAGAGGAGGCCATGCAGCCCGGCCCCTTGTGTTTGTACCTTCGGCTGCTCTGACGCGGCAGCTGCGAGCAGGGCTGTCTGGTGCCTTGGGGAGGGCAACCCCAAGCCAGAAAGCCCTTAGTATTTCAAGAGAAAAGAGCTCTCCTACCAGGAGATAAAGGCAGATCCTTCTCCCTTTTGCAGAACAGGTCAGAGGCAGGATCAGAAAAACACATTGCCACTAACCTCCTAATCAGACTCAGAGCCTCAGGTGCTCTACAAACCTCAGCTCACACCAAACCCTCTCCAATTGCTCCTGCCAGGGAGGGTTTCCCGCTGGCAGCCACGTAGTTGTGCTGCTGATTGACGCAGCAGAATCGGAGCGACGTGTTCTTACAGCATCTCGTTCTGTGTCAGCAATTTAGCAGAAATACCACACCCAACACCCTCCCTGAAGGTACTGAATGAGACGGGGCTGGAATCAGCAAGGGTTGACACCAGGAGCAGCAGAAATGCGGGTGATAAATGAGCACCCGCTGTCTCCCTGCGTGGAGCTGGAGGGAAGTGGGATATTTGTCTTTGTGCTGATGAGATGAGTATTTGCTTTTTGCATCCTCTGGTCTCTGTCATGGGGGAGGGAAGAGAATCATAGAATTTCTATTTCATAGAATATATGAGAAGCAAGTGGAGATAAATTGATTTTGCAGGTATGGGAATGGATGTGTTTATGCAGGTGCTAAAAAAACTAATATGCCCAGTCCCCTCTTCTGATTCATTCATAGTTTGATTTCCTTTTCTTGCAGTGTTTGACCTCCTGAGGAAAGGGTAAGTAGCCTTCCTGCAGTCCCTTGTGTTGAAATTTTTGGTGTTTATCATTAGCTTCCTGGGTGAAATGGAATTTTGATAAGTATAATGGGGCAAACCACTCTCTGCAGGCAAGAGCAGATTTGGATAATTGGATTCAAACAAATCAGATGCCAATTCCCCATCAGGTGCGTGGAAGAAAAAGTTTTAATAGGAAAACTCTGCCGGGGTAACAGCCACATCATGGCTTCTTCTGGCACAAGGGGCTTGTGGTTGCATCAACATTTACTTGCCACCCGCTGCCTTATTTGTCCCTAGCACTAATGCACTGGGGGAGGCTCTTTTGTTGGCTTGTTCGTCCATAGCAGGAGAAGTGATAAAGGTGGTGGGAGTCTCCTCACCGCTTTTTGCTCCACCTGCACTGATTCTGCAGCTCTGCAGAGTCCCAGTGAGGTCAGGAGAGCTGTGCCCAGGATGGGGGAGGGATTCCCAAAGGACTTATTTTTCTTTCTGGCCCCACAAACAAGCCTCCTGCAGGCTGCCAGCTCCAGCGGGGTTGCTGGTGAGAGGCTCCCCAGTCTCCTTGGTGACCAGGCTGATGACTGTCCTGTAGGAGAGGGGGAGGAAAAGAAAGCTCCTACAATCAGCTGTGGCCAGGGAGTGTGCAGCTCAGTCCAGTGCAGCCCGTCTGCCTGGAGCAGAAGGCAATTAGACTCCATTAGTGGCTCTGCCAGTCCTCCTGCTCGCGTTATTTCTCCCTGGTTTTGGCAGCAGAAAAACTGTGTGTGAAGAGGGAGGGAGGACGGTGGCAGAAAACTGCAAATGGGAGATGAAGGTCATCAATCAAACGGGGGCAGCAAGGGAGGAGGGAGAATTGCTGCGGGAAGGATTTGGTGCTGGATGCTGAGGGGGAATGCTGCAGAGCCTGGCTTGGGCCATGGGCTGTTCCTCGTGGGGTTTGGCTTGCAGGGACAGTGCCTCAGGAGCACTCACTTAAATCCAGCTCAAGGCAGTGGCTGTAGATCCAAATGCAAGGTCAAGCTGCTGAGCGCAAGCAGGATTAACCCCGGGTGCAGTGAAGCCCTTAGCTCCTGCCTTTCATCTGCTGTGGAACAGAAGATGCTGCCTGGCTCTTACAGCCTCTTTGCCCTCAGCTTTCAGCAGGCACAGGCAGCAGAGGGGCTTTTAGAGGATTCTGAGCATCTCTCAGCAGTGGTGGCACTCAAAGGAGAGGAGAGGAGAAGCTGACCAGGTAACCTTGGCTGTTCAGGGCTGAATCGGGGGAGTTCTGGCAGTGCCTGAACTCTGAACAGCTAAATAGGTGTTCAGAGCAGTTTCACACAATGCACTGGAAATATTCCCACTTAACCTTTGAGCCAGTGGTTCATGTGTAGACTCTGCCTTGCTTTAGACTAGCTGCACGCTGATGTTGCTTCAGGACTGAGCCCCAGCCGGCGTGGCACCCAGTGCACAGCAACGGGCGCTGTGTCCCTGCTGCTGCCTGGTACCTCCTGGTGGTGCTGGTGCCCACAGCCTTGAGCAGCTTTAGCAAGCAACCAGAGACCAGATCCAGTTTTGTTCTTTCACTGCATTTTTCTCACCAGGACTCTCAGCAAAGTGTGTTTGCCTTATTTTGTGCAGGCAGCAGTGGTTAACCTTGATGTTGATGAGAGCTCTGTGGCTCACGCTGGCTCAGGGATTGTGCCAAGCCACCCATCACCGCTAGCTGAGCTCACCAACCTGGGTGTCACCAATCCAGAAGGGATGGCTGTGCCTCCATCCTGTGTCACAGCACCCAGAACCTCCTGGGAGCCTGACCCTCAGTGCTGGGGACCTGGTGATGGACAAGTCTTCCAGCAAGGCATGTTGCTGCCATTCTGCAATGTACTTAGGACGTTGTACTCTTCCTGACAGGCCCGTCATGGAGGTACCAAGCGACCAGCCCTTCAGTGAGGAGGAGGCTCGGCTCTTCTTCCGAGACATCGTCTTGGGCATTGAGTACTGTGAGTACCACCCGCGCTGCCAGCAGCTTTGCACAGCCCGTGTGTCTGCCCCTTGCTCAGCTGGGGACAAGCCTTGGCTCTGGTCCCCTTTGATTGCCTGGGTTTGCAGTTGGTGGTGGCCCCACACAGCTCAGATTCACCGGGGCAGTGTCACAGATGCTGGGATCAGCTGTTTCCTAGAAAGGACATTTGGAAAATAGGGACTTTGTTTTTTCTGCCATTTATGTCTTTTTGGAGAGTGCCTTTGAAGGCAATAGCAAAGCCAGAAAAGGGGTGTTTGCAGTTACACAGACTGAGTCAGTTGGCTTCAGCTGGAACAAATTCCTGTCTCTAGGTTAGCAGGGCAAGCACCAGCCATGGGGAGAGCTGGCAAGTGGCACTGGGAGAACATCTGTCCTTGCCAGCTCCCTCCGCAGCATCAGTCTGAGTGACTCCTTGTCACTCAGGGCTGTGGGGTGACAAGAACCCAGTGTTGCTGTGCCCTCCCAGGGAGGAGGTGACTCGTGTGTGTTCCCAGGCTCCACCCGGAGACTCCAGCAGTGTTCCCTTTGGAGCATATTTGATTATTGGCACATTTTTTTTAGGAATTCTTCTCCCAGTGTGGCTGAGGCCACATTCGTTGCTGAGCACCTGACCTGACAGAGCATGAGGAGGCCACAGTAGGTCTGTAAATGACAGCAGGGATTTTTCTGACCCCACTGTAGTTGACGTGTCCCTGGTGGCATGGACCTGACAGGGGTGGGAAAAGAGGGGTCCCTGAATTGAAGACAGAAGGTGGAGTGGTCAGCATGCTGGCATTGTATGGGGGTGGGCCTCGAGGGCTGGCTGGTGTTTCCCTTTTGGACTCAGCAGAGTTGGCATGTCCATGTAACCTTGTGCTGGCTGTAGCAGGGGGTGTGAGGCTCTCGAATGGTGCATTTTGCTCCCTACTGATCTGCAGACCTTGTGCTGCAGGCTCCATGGCTGGGCTTCTCTTCTGACCTGTGCCAGCAGTGGGAGGCTACCCATGAAATTGCTGATTGCTTTCTTTTTGTAAGGCAGACCTCCAAAAGTAGCAAACACAGTAGAGCTGGGCATTTATGGGTGCAGGACACATCTGTAGCATGCAGGGGGTGTGGGCCAGAGAGTCTGCTGCTTTTCTGTCCTGGGGCACTGGGAGCTGGTGTTACTGCTGTCCTGGGGCACTGGGAGCTGGCGTTACTGCTGTCCTGGGGCACTGGGAGCTGGTGTTACTGCTGTCCTGGGGCACTGGGAGCTGGGTTACTCCCCTGATGTGTCTGTATCACACCACACATTCCCACTCCTGAGCCTCCTACCAGCGTTGTCCCCAAGTCATCAGGTGCAACTCGGATCCTCTGCTGCTGACACCCCTTTGGTCCCTTTCTTTAGAGCTCTGCTGCTTTCACTGGAGCAGTTCATGCACAGGGTGCTGCCAGGGACCCACGCAGCGTGGACTCGTATACGAGAGGTACCCACAAGTGACCAGTCTGCAGTTACTGCTTCTCTAACAGCCGGGCACATGGGCAGAGTGCTGCTGAGCTGCCTTTGTCTCTGTGCTCCTTGTAGACAGCTTTCCGTAGAGTTTAGTGATCTCATCATTGGCTGCTTTCTCTGCACTAAAGAATTGACCATGGCTGGACAGCTGAGTATGAGGAGGAAGAGACCATGCAGCTTTTTGCAGAGGCAATTCTTGTCTCACAGGTTGATTAGCATTCCAGAGCAGACAACAAACATAGACAAAGTGATCCTGTGACTACTGCATTGTGTTTTCAATGCCAAACAGCTTCTGGTGAGATCCATTAACAGTAGCTCGTGAAGAAGTTCTTAAGGCTCTTTGGTTGGGTGGCCTCTTGTGGATAAAAAGACAATGAGGAAAGCAGGAATACAGCTTCCACAATGGGGGAAAGTCACCAGTGCAGTTAAACAGGAATCCCTAACGTGGCCTGGGTTGTCCAATGTATTCCTAAAGGACCAGAAGAAGAGTAGAGTATGTTAAGAGAGATTGGTGATGACATCTAGTTATTCACAGAATCACAGAATTATTGAGGCTGGAAAAGACCTCTGAGATCAACAAGTCCAGCCTGTGACCTATCACCATGACACTGGCTAGACCAGGGCACTAAGTGCCACATCCAGTCTTTCCTTAAACACCTCCAAGGACGGCGACTGGTTATTCAGGACAGTCATTTTTAGGACTGACTGTGAGACTGGCAGGAAGATGCTGTGATAGCAAGTGCTGGCTTGATGAAAGGGCAGATAAAAATTCACAGGTAATGGTTGAGGGGGAGAAACAACACTAAAAGTACGTACGTTGTGACGGGCTCTAAATTAGCTGTTCTCACTCAGGCTTCATTCTGCGTAGTTCTGAAAATGCCAGCCCATTACTTAGTGACATTCAACAAAGCTAATGAGATTTGGGGAATTCCTGGGAATGAAATAGAGAAGAAAACAGAAAATGTCATTATGCAGTTATTTAGATCTTTAGGAGTACAGGCAAGGAGTGTCTTGAATATCTTGTGCAACTTGACTCAGCCTGTCCTAGAAGCATCTCTCTAGAGCTGCAAGAGGTCCAAGAAGGGCGATTGTGATGGTCATGGAACATCCTCTGTACAGGGGTAAGACCAAAGCTCTTAAGATTTGACAGTTATGATGGGAAGAACTGAACTGACAGAGGTTTATAAAATCCTAAGTGTCTGGGAAGTGACAAACAGGGAGTGAATCTTCCTGTCTCCAAAAACACAAGAAGTAAGGGTTATCAAACAAAATAATCAAGTAACCAGTTTAAACCAGTAGGAATTATTCTTTTGTGTAGCATGTAATTAAATGGTGAAAATACAGTGTTGGGGAGCTAGCAGATCCAAGAACTAAAAGGGCTTCAGGTGATTAGACAGATCTGTAGAAGAAAAGAGCATCAAGGACACTGAAATACAAGGATACCATCAGAGTTTGCCATTGGGCTGCCTAAAGCAGGGATGGTGGGTACTGGAGGTGTTGCATCTCTCTGCCTGATGCTTGTCCCGAAACTATGGACCCTGTCAGGAGACTGGCTGGGTGGAAATTTGGTTTGGCTCCTCTTCCATCACTCCTCCAGCTGCTTGTCCACGTTGTCCTTGAGGTTATCACTGTGCTGACCTGACAGCAGAGGTAGCTGCGCTGTGCTAGGTTCTTGGAGCCTGATCTAGGTTAGCTCAGCATCTCTCAGGCATCATGACCTTTCATAGACCTGGCTTGTTTTGGCAGTGTTTGGCATGGTTTTGGTGACACCTCTGAAGGTGGGGCAGCTGGCAGAGGGAGGGACAAGGATGCTTGAGCAAGTGATCATCATCCCCAGTCAACTGCAAAGTGTGGAAGGTCAGATACGTGTGAGACAGCTGTGTCACCTCCCTGTTTAGTCCAAGGTGAGATTTTTCCCAGCTGTAGGACATAAATACCTGGTTCTCTCACAAACCAGAGGGAATTGTTTCAAATGTGCTTTCAAAAGCCAATGTGTAGCTGGGTCAAACTCAAAAGTAACATTTCATGATGCCATAGTGCTTTGAGTGGCTCAAAAGAGGCTCAAGGCCTCTGCCTTGATTTCACCAGTCTCCAGTGGCCCCTGCAAGCTCAGCAGCTCCTCAGAGCCAGAGGAAGCCCCTCACTTCTACAAGGCTTTTGTGGGAGACTCCCCTGGTTTCAAACACCTGCAGAGAGCAAGTCTCTGAGCAGACCTTGCCGAGGCAGAGGAAGGTGGCCCCAGCCCATCTCCACATTGCAATGCAACACCTCCTCACTTTGTCTAAAACCAGCTGGTGGGAATAAAATCAACATTTACAAGTGTGTGACAGTCCAGAAGCTTCCAGGTACTGCCAAAATCATTCAGGTTACCCCAGAAAGCTGGTGGAAATGTGCTTGTGAATGGGAAGGTCAAGACTGTTTTTCAGTAGAGTCTGAAGGGTGAAGACTGTAGCATTTTGGGCTCTCTTCACCATCCATGTTCTAGCAGAACTGCTGTGCCTCAGCCAGGAGATCCAAGCTCTACTGTGCTGGCTGCTGCTGGCCTCACAGTTCCTGCTCAGAGGAGACTTTGAGTTTAGAAGATAGGTAAAAAAGTAGTAAAGTGGCCCTAGGCTAAGGGAGTGAAACTGGGCAATAAATTATAGGATGCCCAAAGACTTCCAGCCACGGGACCGTTAGGATGCTTTCTTTGGGGCTGTTGAGTAACCACTTATTTTATTAGCAGCTGAAAGTTAAAAAAGGTGTTCTCTCCAAACTGCTGAGTAAATGCATGGTAATTATTACATAATTAAGAGGAAAAATGCACCATTTGTGCACGCTGAAGGAAAAGTGTTGCCAAGCAATCTAGAGATTGCAAGGTAATTTTAATGTAAGCGTACATAATTGTTATGTAATTTGGGAGGCTCAATAACCATGCAGCTGCTTGACGCTCACAATCATCCCAGTGGCAAATGCACCATTGCCAGTTGGGGTTGATTAAATTAGAAGTTGCAAACTGGATTCCTGCATGGTGTTAATCCAGGCCAGTGCGCTGTGCTCGGTGCAGATGGTCTGTGGTGAGCAGGAAGGGGCCACAGGAGCCAAACTGGTGGGAGATGAGAGCTGACCTTTTATTACTGGTGTTGGCACATGTTCCATGGCTGCTGTGTGTCTGTGGTGACTGGAATCTGGGTTTAGTACATTTAATACTGGGAAGTGCACTTTGACACATGCACGGTCCCAGCCTCTTGCACTGAGCAGTGAAGAAACAGAGGCAGGTTCAAGGTCTGAGGGCTGGGGAGATCCATCCATGGCAGTGACCCTTCCTCTGGCCCCCAGACTGCTGGGAAAATATTTTGAGCTTAAGTGTGGTAATTTTAGTGGTTCCCACATTCTGGTTTTGTGTGCCTGTCTCAGACCTGGGCTGTGTCGTGCAGACTGTCAGGAGTTATTTAAGCACATGCAAACTTTAATTCCCATCCTGGTAAAATGGGCCCTATGATGGAAAGCGCTTTTGCTCCCACTTGCAAGACTTCCCCAGTACCCACAGCATTGCACACAGCCCCTGTGAACTGGGGAGACAGGCTGTCATCTGTGCGTTGTAAGTACCACCAGAGTGGTAATTTCAGAGTGTTGAAGTGCTTTGGATGGAGAGGTTTGGCTGCATTGTTTGTGTCATTGACCAAAGCATGTGCTCAAGTGTTTCTGTGAACTGGGGAGATGCACAATTACCTCCCCTCCCACTTGTATCTTCCCTCTGGTAGTGCTTATCTGGGGCTAGTTAAGCTTCAGTCTCCCTTCTAGTAAGGCAAATGTGCTTTCCTAATGATCCTCAGCAGAAAGGGGTATGCTGGGTAGAGAATACTCATCAAAGGTGCCAGCAGTCAGTCCTGAAGGTGGGAGGAGCATACAGTGCTCCCCGGGAGACCCAGGCAGCTGTGGCTCAGCACAGGGTGCCTCGCACCCATGGACCCCCCAGCAGTGCCAGCCAGGCGGGTGTCCAGCCCTGCACCCCCGGATGTGCCCTCCAGCATCCTGAGAGAGCTGACCCAGCCATGGCCTCAGCCAAAGGTTGCGTCTTTAGGTTTAATGGCCCCTGATCCAGAATCACAGAACGGTAGGGGTTGGAAGGGACCTTGAAAGATCATCTCGTCCAGCCCCCCTGCTGGAGCAGGACCACCTAGATCAGGTCAGACAGGAACGTGTCCAGGCAGATTTTGAATGTCTCCAGAGGAGACCCCAGAACCTCTCTGGGCAGCCTGGTCCAGTGCTCTGTTACCCTCACTGTGAAGAAGTTTTTTTCTCATATTTATGTATAACCTCCCATGTTCCAGCTTGCACCAGTTGCCCTTTGTCCTATCATTGGATGACATGAGAAGAGCATTCGTTTGTTCAGTCCCTTTTTAAACTCCTGTCGTGGCCTCTCTGTGCCAGCCCTGGTTTGTAGATATCCGTCACATCTTTCTGGGTGGCTTTTCAAGGCTCCAGAGTTGTCAGTGCCAAGTGTCCTTCCACCCCTTTGGCCAGCTGTTAGAGAAAGCTCGAAGTCCTGGAGCCCCCAGACCTTCTTCACTGCGGGCACAGCAGTGTTTCAGAGTTGACTTCTACAGTCAATAGTGGCTAAAAAGATTAACTGCAGGAGTTAATGTATCCCTCCCCCACAAAGCCCACAGCTTTGCTGGAAAAGAGACAGATATTCTGCTGGCTTACTTTGATATCCTGGATATGGTGGTACTTGAACACAGGTTTGACTTCTTGAAGACAGTAACATTTCCTTCTGGACTGACTCAGTGGTGACTTATATTTGATAACTGCACAGTACCTGTGTGAAGGTGAATTTGGCATCTGCTTTGGTAGGTGTAAAGTGGAAACCAGTACCAGGTGAAGCATGTAACAGGAGGATTTCCTTCCAGTGTCAGGCTGCTGTCTGCTGGCCAGAAATGTTTTCCTTGTTGTGAGCAGTTGTGTCCAGCACGAGCAGTATCTACCTTAAACTCTTCTCCAGTGGCAGGAGATGTATGCGGGAGCTGCAGGAGAGGTGGTGAAGGTGAAGTGTGCTCTATCAAAAGACACAGGGCAGGTGTCCCAGTTTAGTTTCAGGATTGGGACACAAGTAGCTTCATCTATTAAGACCTTAAGTAAGGAAGAGGAATAAAAGGTCTGTGTGAGGAGGTGGCCTGACTGTGACACTAGCCAGGAACAGATGCTGAGTGTGGAGCACACAACACAAGCTTGGCCCAGGGGAACCCCTGCTGACTTGCACAGTCGAGGTGAAGCCCAGTGACTGTCCCTTCTGCTGCTTAGCTGTAAGCTCAGTATTTTATCCAGCTCACGAGAAGCTGAAACAGTTGCTGTCAGTGTGGTTGAAGGAAAGAAAAAAAGTTATTTCCTGCATTTTCTGACAAAAATGCACAATTTCCCTCCTGTGACTGTGTCTGGGGAAACTAAGGGTGGCAGTTCTGGTCCTCTCTGCAGAGGAACACTCATCTCATCTCAGCTCTTGGGTTGAAGGGAGGGTCATGAACACACAGCAAAGGCCATTGGGAAGTGACCATCCCAGCAGTGGTTCTCTGCTGGGCACCTGTACAAGTGCCTGCAGTGCTCTGGAGCCCTGCACGCTGAGCCCAGAGCAGGAACAAAGTGCCTGACGTGCAGATCAGGGCTGTTTTTTCTGAGATAAGATTTAATCTACATGATCATTGATATGTGAGGATAATTTACTTTATCTTAAGAGGAAATTTAAGCAAATAAATCAACAGCTGAGTCAACCCAGACTTGGCTCTTCTGAAGAATATCTACTCCAGTGAAAGCCTGGGGGTAGGTGCAGTGAAGCTTCAGTGGTGTAACAGGGTTTGATCTGGTTTGGCTCTTGGCAGAGGTGGGTTCCTCAGACCTTCTGCTGGTGTGGGCCAGCAGAGCTGGGACACCAGTCTGTGATGAAGCTGCTGCGTGCTCTACTGTGATTCCCAGCAAGCTGCTTGATCTATCCATGCTTCCATTCCCACGTGGGAAACTGGGACCTGCTCCTTCTCTGCTCCTGCCTCTTGCCTGCGCAAGTTCAGAGTCCTCAAAATGAAGCAGGTTGAGGTGAGGGCTCTCAACTGCAGCTACAGCTGCAGGGTGCTGGGTGCTATAAAGGACACCAGCAGGAGAAGAGGGGCTGGCTCCTGTTTCATCACATGCAGACAAGCTTTGTTTAGATGATTAAAATAAAAAACCAAACCAAACAACCCTTTCATGTAACAGCAAGTGTTGCTGATACTGATCCATGAGGACTTTGCATAAGAGTAATTAGCTGGTGAAGCAGATCAGAGAGATGTGCTGGAGCCTCTTCAGAAAGATCAGACACTTCGATTTCTGCTGTTGTTTGATGCAGTTACGTAAGCGACTGTGCCTGGGGTTGGCAGCAGCCATGGCCCTGACGCTGCAGGTTGTGTGGCAGCACTTGCTGCACTTGCCCCTCTCCCCTCTTACCCAGAGGTCTCTTGAACATTAGCACGTGTGTAGCCGTGGCAAGAAGCTCTGCGCATCCTCTGGGACTGGTGGTATGTGGTGTGCTCATGTGGGTGGGAGGACAGGTGTAGAAGGGCAGCCTTTGGCAAGGCTGCTTCTCCTTCCTCTTCCCTGTTGCTTCCCGCCAGCAGTATCCCACATCCCTCCCTTCTGCCAGGGTGTGATGGTCAGGCGAGTGCTCGTGGAGCACAAGGGGAAGCTGAACTCTGCCGAAGGGCTGAGCACTGCTGGGTGTTGGGATCCCCTTTTGTTAAAACCTGGGTTAAGCAACATGCTCCAGTAGTGGAAGTTTGGTGAATGCAGCAAGAGAGTGGCTGAGACAATTGGAGCTGGGATCCTCTCTGCAGCCACTACACGAACCCCCTGCAATGAGCTGAGAGTGGAGGGGGGGTCTTCCCAAGCACAGCCCACCACATCCACATCCTCTGGCTCTGTCTCAGTGGAGCACTGCGGACAAGTGCAGCAGCTCGCTTCAAAGAGCAGCCTTCCGTTCCAGGCTCTGGATGGTGGTGCAGCCGTTTCCTTGGGAGGCTGTTAAATCATTTCTTTGCTACAGGGGTGATGTGAGAGCAATGCTAAGCAGACTCTGCAGCAGCACCATGTGGATCACTTTTGCCCTTGAATGGGAATGGGATTCTGGTTCTAATCGAGTGTAATTCATCATTGGCCTCAGTAAATAGCAGGATGTGTCAGTGCATTGTAAAGTTTCATATGTATAATTTTTAAATGAGCTTTTAGCAAGTTGGTATAAACCTACTGGAGCGCTGAGGTTTCCAGAAGGCAATGCAGTGAAAGGCACCTTTTTTGCAAAGAACCAAGGAACAACCTGTCTTTTTACTAGCACTTCTGTCTCTGTATCCTCTTGGTCTTCACTGGCTGTTGATCTGGGCAGACAGTTCCCAGGCATTTGCTTCTGAAAGAAGAGGAAAGCGTCTCGAGTCCCCGAATAGCCTGTGGTAGCTAGAAACGAGGAGCATTTGTGAAATGAGCTGCACATTGTGGAAAAAAAACCTGGCGTATCCCACTGACAGCAGCCGAGGGACTGAACAGAAAGGAATGAAATGCTCAGCAGGGCTTTGCTAATGAGCAGCGCTGGAGGCAGAGCGGCAGGAGACCTGCGGGGAGCCCAGGCAGGAGCCAGCTGGACCAGCAGCACAGATCCTCCCCCAGTTCTACCCCTTTCTCCAGCCCCATCCCCTACTGGGGGGACACAGCCACTGAGGGTTCACCCGTTTGACTGCTGCCTCAAGGTGGGAGTGCTGCGGGATCTCTGAGCCCCGGCACGGTTCGCAGCCGTGATGCTCCAGGAGCTCGGCCCTGCCCCGTGCCCTCCCAAGGGGGGAGATCCTCTCGGGGGCAATGTGCCCACTACAGCAGCGATGACATTTGGACTGCTGCCTTTCTGCAAGAACTTCATCTTGTTCCTGAAGTTGTTTGGCTCCATCTCGTGCTTGGTTCTTCAGGGATGCTGGCCCCGGTTCGGAGGCGCCCAAGCCTGTGCTTTCTTTTAATACCATTCCAACGTCATCTGCTGGCTTTTCAGAGATAATGTTCAGCCTGTGTCCTAAATGGGCATGTTTTGTGACTTTTCAAGCTCCTCTAGTCCAAGCCCCTGCACTGAGCAGGGACACCTGCAACTAGAGCAGGGTGCTCAGAGCCCTGGCCAACCTCAGCTGCTATGGTTCCGGGGATGGGGCAGCGACCACCTCTCTGGGCAGCCTGGGCCAGGCTCTCACCACCTTCAGCATAAAAAATTTCTTCCTTCTCTTGAGTATAAATCTCCCTCTTTTAGTTTCAAACCATCCCCCCCTTGTCCTGTCCCAACAGGCCCTTCTGAAAAGTTTGTCCCCATCTTTCTGCCAGGCCTCTTGAAGCACTGAAAGGCCACCAGAAGGTCTCCCTGGAGCCCTCTCTTCTCCAGGCTGAACAACCACAACTCAACAGCCTTTCTTCAAAGGTTTCTTCCTTTCTGTCTGAAATTGAGAGGGACATTGGAAGATGATCCTTTCTCAGCTGTTGCTCACACCCTTAGCTCTGAATCCTCCTCTGAGGTTGTATCTCTCCAGCACACAGCATCAGCCTTCCGCAGGCTTTTCTTAGGTGCCTGTGCTCTATCCCCAAAGTCAGGAGACAGTCTAGACTTTTAGGTATGATCTCCCTTGTTTCCGAGCACCCTGAGACTCTAGGGTTTGACTAAATCCAACTTCAAATGTGCCCTGTCAGGGTTTCTAACCAAGTTGTGATGAAAATGTAATACAGGCAGCCTCACCTTCTTCTCACATCTTGTTGCTTTGTTGACGGGGTGGCTGTGAGGCTTAGCAAGCATGTATTTCTACTGTGCTTTGAGAGCTTTGTCTAGAGGATACTCTAGAAACCCATGGGCTTGTTATTCAGATGCAAATAGGCCTGAAATAGTGTTACCTTTCCACAGATGTGAAGGATGGATCTAATAAAACTGAATTTAACAGAGCGCTGCAGAATCAGACTTTCTCCTGAGGCCTCTGTAGTATCTTAACATTGTTCCATTTTCATTATGAAGAAGTATTGATCTAGGCTTCGAATTGGGTCTGTCAGCACAAGAAGTGCAGAGCATCTTGGAGCCCAGGGAGGCTCTTCCAGTGAGCTGGTGACCTCTGCTTTAAGAGCAAAATTGGGGAGCACCAGTGGGATGGTCCATCCCAAGGCTTCATGTGCCCAGCAGCCACGTCCCTGTGGTTGGACAGCACGGCCTCGCCAGGGCTGATGTCTGCTTGCTTTGTGACTGCTTCTGTAATGTCACAAGCAAAAAAGCCAACACCTTGCTGTAGCTGGTATCTGAGCAGGGCACAGAATAGCTGAAAGTTCCCTCAAAGACATGGACTCAGCACAAGGGTGCCAGTTCCCCATGAAGGGGTCATGGGTTCCATTAAAAGAATAATCCCTAAACCCTCATGGAGCAATAGGTACAGCAATGTAGATAGTTCTTTAAAGCACATTGGAGGTTTTTATTCAGATGTTGAAAGTGCTTTTCTGTCTCTTCTGTGCTTGACAGAGCCCTGCTCCTGTTCGTGAGTGGCAGTGTCCCAGCGTGTCCCTTAATCCCAGGACACGTCTTGTTTCTGGGGCCTCTGGTCCTGGCTTCCGGTGACATTGAATAGCACTCCTCACCAAGGTGCTGCTTTTACAGCTGTAGAGGGAAGAAACTGGCTCCCAGATGCTTCAAGCTGGTGAGATTAGAGGGTTTAATTTCACTGGTGATTGTGTTTGACTGTGGCTGTCACCTGCTCCCCTTGGGTGGCTCCATGGGTTGTGTGCTCATGTCCCTTCTGGACGGTCATTAGCAGTCTGGAGGGTGTCATTAGCAGGAGGCTTTTCTGTCCCTGATGCTCAGCTCTCCCTTGAGAGTTCTGCAGGATTAACACCATCTTTTCCTCCACATGCTGTGCTGGAAATGCAGGTCACGCTGGTTTCACGAGTACCTTTCCTTCAAACCAGTGCTGTCCCTGGGCTCCTTTCACAGCATGTGGCAGGGATGCCCAGGTCACTGCAGGCAGGTCCCGCTGCCTGAGCAGTTGGCCTTTGGCCAGCCCTGCTGAATGAATTGTCCCCCACCCTCCCTGCAATGCGTTACCTACAGGAGATCAGGACTTGCAGCAGAAGTTGGTGGGTTGGGAAGTTTCTCTGAGCTTAATGGTGTCGATGTTCTGTGGACGAGCCATCCTCGTTCTGTTCTGCAGCTCCCAAACAAGCCAGGACTTTTCTGTTGTCTACAAGTGCACTTGGAAATTACTGGGGGGAATCTTTTACTTTTCTGTCTGCAGCCTTGTACTGTACCGAACTGTACCAGTGGCAAGGGACAGGGCAGGAGAGGACAAGCCAGTTTTGGATGGCTGTGCAGGGGGGGACCCCACAATAGCTGTACAGGGGGGGACCCCACAGCAGCTGGCAGGCAGAGACATTAAGAGTCATGTTTCCTTAAAGCAGAAAAGGGGTTTCAGTCTGTTTTCATCAGGTTAGCAGCTCTACACCAAATCATTTCTTGGCAGACGTGAGCTCTTGCTCTCAAGAGTTTTTCTGGCTGGGATGGAGTTTTGTTCATTTACACCAGGTGCTGCTTGGTGCTCAGCTCCTGTCCCCCGTCCTTCTCGTGTCACAGCCATTGCCTCTGCCCAAGGCAGCCAGGTCAGAAAGAGGGTTTGGGGGTAGCCAAAGGCTTTTGAGCCACCAGGCACAAGACTTTCATGACTGTCATGGCAAAGCAGTGCAGTGTGCAGGCTGGATGCTGCTCCTAGCACCACTGCTCCTGACCCACCTGGCCACTTCCCCTCTGTGCCCATCTTCTTCCCATCCCAGTTTGCTGTTATTTCAACTGTGCACCAGGTTTGCAGCAGGGGCTGGCTGACACTGCCTGGCAAAGCTCAGGGACGTGTCAGGCAGTGCTGGCAGCACAGCCCCTGCTCCTCTGCCCCGCAGGCACCTCTGCTCATTTCCTCCTCCAAGCAGTCGAGGTCAGACTGTCACTGTCTGTCATGTTCACGTCAAACAAGTGGATGTTCTGATCTGGGAGGCACAAATGTTCGTTGACCTTAGTGTTTGATGATTTTAATGTTTTTCAAAGGATGTTTATTATTTCTTTGTTCAAAGCTCCTATTGCTCCTGTGCCCAGCGGTGCCCAGACCTGCTGGGCACCAGGCTGAGACAGGCACTGAACAAACACCGTGCCTGGCAAATACCCCACATTTGTGCTTTACCTTTACTGGATTGAGCAAAGACAGGGAATGTGTTTTGCAAGATAAATAATTATTTGATATGAGAATTGGTCTGTGGGCTTTTTGGTTTGTTTGGGTTTTTTTGTTGTTTGGTTGGTTTGTTTTTGGTTTTGTTTTTTTTTCTTTTTACTTTCCTGTAAAGAAGAAATAATAAAAAGTGTTGAGTACCTGATAGCCTAGAGAAACCCAGTCTTTTTTCAGTGATGCCCTGTGACAGGACAAGAGGTAAGGGTAGCAAGGGGAAACATGGGAAGTTCCACCTCAACATGAGGAAAAACTTCTCCCCTGTGAGGATGACAGAGCCTGGAACAGGCTGCCCAGAGAGGCTGTGGAGTCTCCTGCTCTGGAGACTTTCAAGACCCTCCTGGCTCTGTTCCTGTGTGGGCTGCCCTGGGTGACCCTGCTCTGGCAGGGGGGTTGGACTCAATGATCTCCAGAGGTCCCTCCCAGTCTCTACCATCCTAGGATTCTATGATTCTACAACCCCCCTCATTTTTCACAGACTTAGCTGCAGGGATGTACTTGTATAGCCCACCTATAATTGTGGCCTCTATTCTGTTTAGAGGCACTGGGAATCTTAGCCCTGTGGTATCAGGCAGGACACCAGACACTGTCTTCAAGGCAGCTCATCATCTCCTGAAGAGAAACTTCACTCCCACCCTCACTTTTATTTTTTGTCTCTCCCTATATTACCATACTGAAATGTCAGCTTGCCACCAGCTCTGCTGCAGAGCAGATGTCTCCTCGTAATTACTGTTGTTGCAGGGTTTTCAGTGTTTATCCTGACTGTCTAGCCAGGCTGTTACAGCATTAACTGGCTCACATCACAGTGTGGCCACACACTTGCTGCACATCTGGAAGGGGATGTAAAGTGCCAGTGTCCTCCAGCGAGTTTTTGTCTGCTGGGTTTCCAGATTAGCTCATTAATGTGCCAAGGACAGCATCCCCCAGCTGTCCTAAGGAGAGGTCCATCTAGAAGAAGTGTCTTCAAGCATGACTTTCCCTCCCCAGACATGGCCTGCTGGAAAGCTGGCTTGAAAAGAGCAGAAGCAATATGAAACTTGTTCTTCCTTGGTCCTAAAACACAAGCTGGGGTGCTCCATGGGGCAGGCTGCCTGTGGCAATGTGGTGACCAGGTTGGTGAAGCTGGAAAGGGTTCGACCAGCATTTTCCTCCACCCAACTGCCTGTTTACTAGGAGATATGAAAAGTGCTTGTGGGGAGGTATCAAAACAAACATGCTCCATTTGAAAGAAGGAAAAGTGGAAATGGTGGTTGAGGCCAGGGGAGGAAGGAGGCTTGAGGGGTCCTGTTCCCCTGGGAAAGGACAGTAAAGACTTAGAGGATTTCCTCTCCTGTTCTGTAAAGCCTCCTGGGTTTTCTTCAGTTCTGCTTTTGGGGTCATTTCATGTTCTAAAATATGTTTTGGGGTTTTGTTTTTTTTTTGTTTGTTTTTTTTTTGTTGGTTTGTTTTTGGGTTTTTGTTTTGTTTTGTTTTGTTTTGTTTTTTAACTTTTAAATTTGTTCTCCAAGTTCCTGAGAAGTCAGATCCTTTTCCTACAACTCCCTGCTTCACTCAGTGGCCCACAAATGGCTTTCTCACAACTGCAGGGTTGCTTCCTGGACAGCCTGTAACGAGAGGGATCTTGTTGTTGCTGTTGTTGTTTCCAGTGCATCTCAGCCTCTGAGCTCGTTCCAAGGTGGTCTTTCATCTTTCCTGTACAAACACTTGAGCTGGTGCCCACAGTTGGCCTTGTGGAGCTGGGACAGAGCTGGAGTCTTTGCTGCAGCCACATGGAGTGAAGGACCGTGGGCAGGAGCAGCCTTGGCTCTGAAGGGCTGCGTGGCAGAGGTTTGGCCACGGCTCTGGGTGCGAGGGTGGCCAGGGTGGCTGGTGGCCTTGTGCAGCGGGAGGGATTTGGGGTGATGTTAAAACAAGTCGAGGTTGTTTGTCTGGTTGTGGGCTCTGTTGTGAAGATGGCTTCACTGGCTTGCGCCTTTCCGGGGGTGCTGGCACCAATCAGCTGGGGATTGCTCCATGGTCAGAGGCATCTTTTGAGTTGGAAGTACCCACTGATTTCTGAGCTGGTGGCTTAGCTGCTAGTTGCCTAAATATCTCCTCTGGGCCTGTTTCTTTCTGCCCCTTTGTTTAGCTTCACAGCACTGCAGTTTCAAAATCAACAAATTAAAAATTAACCTCTTTTTCTGAATCCTATAAACCTTTAACACAGCAGGTTGCCCAACCCATCAGCTGCTCCAACGAGGCCGAGAAAATCTGCAGGATTTAAGTGGTTTCCTTCTCTAACAGCTCTGCTCAATCCTGCTGGTTGGGCTGTTTCTGGGTTCACGTCTGTTCTTGGCAGGATTACTGGTGAGAGGTGTATTTCTGAGTGTTGTACTCTGGTGTATGTCCCAGTGAGGTACCGAAAGGAATGACTGGAGGAAATGGCACTTCTACTGCATTATACTGCAATTCCAGCAGCAGCTTTGAGTGGGGTGCCTGAGCTTGCACTTTTTTTCATCCTCCTGGAAAGGTTTCCCTTGGGTGTGTTTGCTGCAGGACCATGGTCCTCCTTTGTTTGGGTTTTTTTCAGTGCACTACCAGAAGATCATTCACCGGGACATCAAGCCTTCCAACTTGCTCTTAGGAGATGACGGGCACGTCAAAATCGCCGATTTTGGAGTCAGCAATCAATTTGAAGGGAACGATGCCCAGCTTTCCAGCACGGCAGGGACACCAGCCTTCATGGCACCAGAGGCCATTTCAGACACTGGCAAAAGTTTCAGTGGAAAGGTAGGTCTTTGCTCACAGCTGACATCTCCTGGGACCCCCAGGCATGGCGCAAAGGGCAGCACCACCCCTGCATCCTTCGTCTGTTGCTCACCCAGGGGTTGTGGTACAAGTCAGGGTTGTTACTAAGTAAACCCAAAGCTCTGAATTCAGAGTTCAGCCCAGACAAAACTCACATTGGTTGTTCTGTGCAGGATTTTGTTCTGTGCAGGACTTTGCTGAGGATTCCTGCCCAGACAGGAGCCACGTTAGAGCCCTTTCCTTCCCAAGGGGAAAAGAAGAAACTCTTGATTCCCTTCCAAAATAATCAAGAGGCACAGGGGGCTGCTGGACACCAAGGTCATGTCTTGATCCTTGGAAAGCAGGAGGCCCAGTGAAGTGCTGGGATAGAATCATGGAATCGTTTTGATTGGAAGAGACCTTTAAAATCATCGAGTCCAACCATTAACCCAGCACTGCCAGGGCACCACTAAACCACATCCCTCAGCACCACAGCTCCACAGCTCTGAAACC
>JANIJG010001989.1:14347-38171 GCA_024611175.1 Megaceryle torquata | reverse complement strand
AGCTGCTCCTCACCACCCTTGTGCTCCAGCCCCTTCCCCAGCTCCATTGCCCTTCTCTGGCCACACTCCAGCCCCTCAGTGTCCTTCTGGGAGCAAGGGACCCAAAACTGACCCCAGGATTTGAGGGGCGGCTTCCGCAGTGCCCAGTTCAGGGGAACAATCCCTGCCCTGGTCCTGCTGGCCACACCAGTGCTGACCCAAACCAGGATGCTGGTGGCCTTCTTGGCCACCTGGGCACTCACTGGCTCATCTTCAGCTGGCTGTTGACCAACACTCTTTCATAACCTGCTGCCAGCTCTGTGAGCGGCTGTGAGAACAACCTGTGGCTGAGTCCACACCCACCCTGCGCAGCCTCTGAACGGTCCCAGCTGCAGGGGAGCAGAGGGAGGTGCAGGGGGTTCCTCCACGTGCACATTGGGCGCTGCCACGATCCCGCACTCACCCTCCAGAACCCTACGGGGTAAATGATCTGCCCGAGCGTCGCATCGTCCATCTGCAAAATGCTGTCGACCGTGAGGCCGCGCTGCCGGAGGCGCAGCATGGCAGCCGACGTCACCTGGTCCTTGGTCTGGCTGGAGAGCATCAGCGACAGCAGGACCTGGTAGCGCATAACCTGGGGAGGAGGAGGCAGTGAGACACCCCGAGATTTCCCAGAGGATCCAGCCACCTCAAGGGCTCACTTCTCCCATCCAGCACCATGTTCAGTCCAGTGCAGAATAAGGACCTGCCCTGGTTGGGCTGTATCTGCCCATAAGAGACTAGAAGGCTGCAGCAGAGATAACCCATAAGCTTTTCATTCTTCCACACAATAAAGGGCAAGAAAAAAACACCTTCAATCTAAGCATCCAGCGTGTATAAAGAAGCAGCTCCTGGCTGCTGGGATCTCACATCCAGAGACACCAGTCCTGGCCACAGAGGGCTGGACAAAGCTCTTCTTGACGGTGGGATTCTCAGGAGACCCCACAGGATGTAAAAGTACAAAAATATCCAATAATTTTCATGCAACTCCTTCTCTAAAGCAGCTTTTGAAAATCCCACCCCATCCCCACCGGCCCAGCTCCTTCCTTATCAAACCAACTCTAAAGAACCAGGGTGGCAGAGACCAGGAGACGACGCACCAAACCCTGACGCTGCCACGCAGGGTTTAGCCCGGACCATCCACCTGGGTTTCAATTGATTTCTCCCCAGATGCAATTCTGTCCCCCCCAGCACGAGGAGGATGAGGCAGCTGACCCGGGCTGACCCAGGAGAAGGGGGAGATATGACCCAACCTCCAGCTCTCCTACAAACAAAGCCAGAGGTGGATGAGGGAAAAACCTCTGTGCACATGGAGCTGGGTGATCTCCCAGCAGGTGGGAGCTGTGTGAGGAGTGCTGGTGTGTGCAGGAGGTCACCACATCCACTTTTCCTTGGGAAGGAACAACTCTGCTTCCCTAGGGAAGAGAAATTATTTCCGTATCATGCACCACGGGCCCTGCAGCTGCCTGAACCCAGAGGCAAAGCGAACCCTTTGCTGCGGGGGTGGCATCACATGTGCTGCAGCTCTGTCTTCAGACCCCTCCCTCAGCGGTCTGAAGTCCCTCGTGGGTTGCTGTGGAGCACACGAGTCCCTGCCCAGCCTGCCCCAGGTTATCTCAGCATTTGGGTGCGGGGAGCGAACCCCCCTCCTGCTGCTTCACCCAGCTTGGGGGTTTTTGGTACCGATTCAAAAGGTCCCCTCAGAGGGAGGCATCACCTGGGGCCTCTGACGATGTTCCCAGGCTTGGGGAGTGCAGTGCCATCCCAGCACAGCCCCTCCTTTCAACCAGTACCCACTTACAAGTGGACTGTGAAACGGGGGGAGCCAACCTACGGCTACGTGCTGCTCTCAAGAGGGTAAGAGCAGTTGGTTCCCGGCTCCATCGCCTCCTCTCCACTGTTTTTCCCCTCGCTGGGGAGCCAGGCCGTGCTGGCAGGGCGGTGCTACCTGCGGAGGTGCGCTGCTGTCAAAACACTTCTGCACTCCCATCTCATCCACGGGAGCATCTCTGCTCCTCCTCATTTCCCGGATGCGCTCCAGCTGCTGCCGCCAGTCCCTGGGCTCCCAGCGTGGCCTCTGGGGCTCAGTCCCCTGCTCAGCACCATCGCCCTGCCCGGATTCGTAGGCAATGGCCACGGTCTTCCTCCTCCCACTGCGCCTCGGGATGCTGGCTGTGCTGCGCACTCGGCTCGCTGCAAGAGATGGGAGAGAGAGCTCCAGGCCTGGGGCCGTGGGAATGAAGCCCTCATCCCCGTCCAGAGCCAAGCAACCACCCCAGGGACAAGGGCTGGAACTGTCTTCCCCATGGTTCCAACCCAGCAGCAGCAGCTCACATCCACCCAGTCCTAACCAGAGCCAGCTGCAGGGCAAGGAAGGGCTGGGAAACAACATCTGGGAACATGTCACACAATGGGGACACGTGTCTCAAACACAGGGGAAGCTGCTGAAGGACAAGATGGACACACTATCCAGTGCCACAGGCAGGACAGCTGCTGAGCACTGCCGCATAGAATCCCAAGCTGGTTTGGGTGGGAAGGGACCTTCAAAGCTCATCTGAACCAACCCCCCTGCAGGGAGAAGGGGTGCTCAGAGCCCCGGCCAACCTCCCCTGCAATGGTGCCAGGGCTGGGGCAGCCACCACCTCTCAGGGCAGCCTGGGCCAGCCTCTCACCACCCTCAGCACCAACAATTTCTCCTTATCTCCGGTCTAAATCTCCCTCTTTGAGTATAAACTCAATAACCCTGTCCTGTCTCCACAGGCCCTACTCAAAAGTCTGTCCCCATCTTTCTGACAGGCCCCTTGAAGTCCTGCAAGGCCCCCAGAAGGTCTCCCAGGAGCCTTCTCTCCAGGCCGCAGTTCCCCGTCTGGGCCGGGCCCCCCCGGCCAAGGCCGCACACGCCCCCGCCAGCCCCGGGAAGCGCCGATCCCTCCCCTCCCGGTACCTCCGGCCGCGCCCCGGGCCCTGAGGAGCCGCCGGGCCGCTGCCCGCCCCCCAGCACCGGACAGGGCCGCGGACATAGCGGCGGCCCCAGGGCACTACCGGCCCCAGCATGCCCCGCGGCGCACGTGAGCGCCGGAAGCGGCGGGACTTCCGGCGAAGGCAGGGGGGCGGTGCTGAGGGGGCCGGCGCCGAGCGGAGAGGGGCAGGGGCGGCCGGGCCGGGGGCCGGCGGGTGAGTGGGGTAGGGTGGGGGGAAGGAAGGAGCCCACTCGCCGTTACCGGCAGTTCCGTTACCGGGCGAGGGGCGTCGCCCGGGCCGAGGGGCGAGGGGGCCTGGCGGGGCCTAGCGGGAGGCGGGGCCTCGTCGTGCCCCGGGGGGTGTGCGGGGCTGCCCCCGCCTGGGGGGTGTCCCCCGAGGTGTCCCCTGCCAGGGAGCCGGGGTGTCCCCTCTCGGGTGTCCATAAGGGGTTGTGGCCTGTCCCGAAGCGGCGGTGGTGGTTGGGTTGCTGTGGTGAGGTCCCGGCGTGTCTGGGGGTCGGGGGGGGACACTGTGCCATGCCCCGGGGCGTGTCCCCCGGTGCTGTGGGGCTGGGGGCCGTGGAGTGTCCACTGTGGTGCTGGGACAGGGTCCGTGTTGTGTCCCCGCGAGGCACAGGGGGTGGCTGCGGTGTGTGCTTGGGGTGCAGGGGAGGCCCTGGCATGGCCAGGAGGGCTCCGGGCACAGCCGGGGGGCTGCCGGCTTCGGGAGGAGCCTGTGGGGAGGGCGGGGGGGGGTGTCCTGCCCTGAGCCGGGTGTGGGGGTCCCCGAGGGGCAGCAGGTTGGGACTGGCTGGGGAGACAGTTGCCGAAGGACGTCGCTGTGGATGTGCTGTTGCTGTAGCGGATGGGCTTGTTCTCATTCCCCCTCTCTCCTTGCCGTGGCAGAGTTTGGATGTTCAAACGCTCCCGTTCCTAAGTCCTTCCTCACATCTGTCTGCTGTCCACATCCACTGCCCGGTGCCGTGTGCTGCTCCATCTGGGAACAAGGCTATCTGCTCACGCCTGCCCAAAGCGTGTGTGTGTCCGTGTGGTTACACTTCAGCTCAGCCATTTCAAAATGGTGGTTGCTGTGTGTGGGTTGTGGTGCTGGGCATTCAGAGCTCCCTAGAAATGGTCACCCAGAGCTCCCCATTCCCTGGGCAGCATCAGGTGAAGGCAGGCGCAGCTCAGGCTCCTCCAGTGCGTGGACTCCCTGCTCTTTCATCCTCAGTGTTGGGCTTCTCCTTGGTTTGAAACATCCTGAGACACCAGAGCTGTGTGTAAAGGCCATGTTGTGACAGCTGTTACTGGCATTTTCCTGCTTAAAGATTCCCCTTGGGCCTCCCTTAACAGAAACCCCATTCTGTGTTTGCAGGGGCTCGGCGCTGCGCGCTCATCAGCGATGGCCAAGCCTCAGAGCAAGGATTCTGGACTGAAGGAGAAGTTCAAGAATCTCCTGGGGCTGGGAACATCCCGGGGAAGTTCAAAGTCATCAGAGGGCAAGCAAACAGAGTTTATCATCACTGCAGAAATACTCAAGGTGGGAGAACTGAGCGTGGGGAAGGTGGGGGGAGTGCCTGGCTGAAGGGATCGGGAGGAGGGGTTGCTCGTTCTCCTCTCTGTTTTGCTGTTCACTCCCTCTCCCCTTTGTGCCTTTTTACCTCCTCTCTCAATCTGTTGAGTGAAATGGGTGTAAAACTCCCCTAGCTGGGAGCGACAGCACTTTAGCTATTCAGTGTTTGAATTCTTTGCTAGTTTGGGGTTGTCCTGTGTTGGATTTTGGGGTGTTTTCTCAAAATACGTTGCTTTTTTTTTTATGGTCCGAGCTTGCTGAGGTTTGTGTGGTGGAAGCTGCTGCTGTTTTATCAAAGACTTGAGGTTTTGTGAAAACTGAAAGAAAATGATAATAATAAATTGCTTCCAGTAATTGGTACAGCGAGTCTGTAAGCAGAGTACATGGCACACAGGGAGGAAAACACCTAAAAGGAGGGGGCAGGAGACCAGAATCCCTTCCCATCTGTGCTGGAGCAACCACGCTCATACCCGCTGGAAGGCTGCGGAGCCGGACTTAAGGTCCCTCCTTTCTCTGCCCTTCTCCTGTGCCTCAGACAGCGAGTTACTGCCTTTTCTGATGAAATGAGATGTTCTGGCCTGGGGGTGAAAAGCTCCTCGGCTCCAGTCCTGTGAAAGTTCTAATTCTGATGAAGCATTTGCTAATGGGATAAAGTTTTTTTGAGAAATTCCTGCAAAGCTGCCAGTGCTGACCAAAAGTTTAGATCGTTTTGGACAAAGGTGTGGTTTATTTTACAGTGGTTCTTGATCCCCTGTGAGAAATGGGTACGTGTTTCTAGGGAAGAGAAAACTCTCAGCTTATTTCTATGTTTCTTTCCAGGAACTGAGCGTAGAATGTGGCTTAAGCAATAGGATACGAGCGATCGGTCAAATCTGTGAAGTGGCAAAAACCAAAAAAATCGAAGAGGTAAGTTCTGAAGCCTTCAGGGAGTATCAGAGGGATGCAGATTTAAGCAGCAGCTCTTAGCCTATCATCAGAGCCTCCTGTACTTTAGACTGCCTTTTAAAATTTATTGTCCCAGAAGCTGTTTTGCACTGTCTAAGCCTGCAGAAGGGTGGCTTGTGCGCCAAGGAACTTAGGCTGGTTCAACCTACCAACTGCAGGGCAGAGAGGACGTAGCTGATGAGCTCCCTGAGCTGAACGGGGGGAGAAGGCTGCAGATAGCCAGGCCTGTGCAGGACAGCACAGGGGAGATGAGGTTGATCCTGCAGAAGAGGTGTTTGCTGGCTCTTCCTGTCTCCTTGATAAGCGACCTCAAATAGGTTTTAAACTCATCTTTTATTTGGGTGAAAGTTCCTGCACAAGAGTTCACACCGAAGCGAGCGTGCGAATGAAGCGCCTGGGGTGTGATGTAGGACAGGGTTTGGTGTCTCTCGTGGTTCATCTGAGCTTAGGATGGGGCAGGTGAGAGCATCCCTCAGAAAAAAACCCAAACTCCAGACATGAAATCCCTGCAGATCTTGTTCTTTCACTTGCCATAATTAATGACTGACCTACTGGGTGAAGATCCCAGAAGCAGCTTAACTCTGCTGCTGCTGCCTGTCTTCTCCTGTCTTGTTTGCAGCACGCAGTGGAAGCAATATGGAAAGTGGTGGCTGATATGCTCCAGCCCGAGCGCCCCGCCGAAGCCAGACACGCTGTTCTTCATCTGCTGAAGTCAATCGTTCAAGGACAGGTGAAAGCAAACAAACATAGAGTGTAGAACAAACGCTGCACTTAAACTGGGGTTTGTGCAGAAGTGTCGAGGTGAAGAATACTGGTTGGCTCTTCTACAACTTGCTGTGTTTCTTATTTTGGTTGTGGGAAGAGGAAGCATTTTAATTTAAGTCTTGGTTTGACCTTGTAGCAAAACTTTTCGTACAGCTCGTAGAAAACTTTTCTGTTTTGGGGCAGTTTTCTTGAAAAAGAGGAAATACTTTGGGTTCAGTTCAGCATAGTACAGCAAATTCTATGTGGTCTTTGCCCAGACCTATTAGTCTTAATCTGCAGCTGGTTTTGATGTTTCAACATGGCCAGTCTGCAAGAAGTTCTGTATGAGATACATTCGTGGCCCAGCCAAGTTAAGCATACTATGAATTCTTTGGATTTCACTGTGTGCTGGACAAACATAAGACTGTGTCAGACCAAAGTTCTACTTTTCAGTATTCTGAAAAAGCAGAGGTGGATGCTTATGAAAAGAAGCAATATCCTAATCCCTTGGCCTGGGGTTGGTTTTGTTTGTTTGTTTGTGGCTTTTGTTTGTTTGTTTGGTTTTTTTTTAATGCTTTACTGGCAGTTCCAGTCCCCATGAATTACTTTGTGTATTGGATGCTGGGTGTGTTGGGGGACAAAATACCTCCAGCCTTGAGTGCTGATGGAAAAGACGTGAGCCACAGTCAGTAGCCAGCAGAGGTGGGCAGTGATTTCAGGAGGCCTTTGTAACCTGTAGGAAAAAAGAAATAATTTCAAGCATGAAGATTATTGTTATAGACCTCGTTAAGGTCCAGGCCTTAAGCATCATCTTTCATTGGTGACACTCATTCCCCTCCCCTCCTCTTGTGGTTTTTTTAAGGGTGAGAGATTGGGGATCCTCCGAGCACATTTTTTTAAGGTTATTAAGGACTATCCCTCCAATGAAGACTTGCACGAACGACTCGAAGTGTTCAAGGCTCTAACAGAGAACGGACGATACATCACCTACCTAGAAGAAGAGCTAGGTGGGTATTGTCTCTACCCCTCTTCACTTTGGGGGGAATAAGTCAAGGTAATGATAATGCTTCGGGGTGGAAAGCACGTTGTAATGATTTGTTTTCCTCCTTTAGCTGACTTTGTACTACAGTGGATGGATGTTGGGTTGTCTTCGGAGTTCCTTCTGGTTTTAGTGAACCTGGTGAAATTCAATAGCTGCTACCTGGAAGACTACGTAGCTGACATGGTGCAGTAAGTTGGGATTTTTCTTCTTTAACTCCTAGATGCTTACGCTTGGTAAGCTACAGGAGAAAGTTGCAGATTAATATACAGATAAGGGGAATCTTTTTCATCTGATCTGGATCTGTTTCATTCCAGGTCATACCTGATATTTCTGACAAATATTTGGTTTCCAGTTCTTACCAAATTCAGAGCTGTTCTAGTTTAATGGGATGTGCTTCCCCCACTTCGTGTGGTGGACCCCCCTGC
The DNA here is from genome assembly GCA_024611175.1 of Megaceryle torquata. NCBI lineage: Eukaryota > Metazoa > Chordata > Aves > Coraciiformes > Cerylidae > Megaceryle > Megaceryle torquata. The sequence goes on along the minus strand of JANIJG010001989.1, from coordinate 30,464 downwards.
AGAGCTTAGTCTCACAGAGGGTCTGTGCTCTTGTATTCATGTAGGCATCTGGAGTTGCATTTAAATGCAGCTTTAACTTCATAGAAGAGGTTGTGGTGTTCAGTGTCTCTGGGAGTGTTGTCAACAGTGCCACAGTAAGGGGAACGTTGAGTAAACCAGCGTGGCAATTGACTTGGCTGATTTGGCTTTTTGTAATTTGCCTAAAATCCTATTAAACAAACAATTTTAATTGAATGTTCTTTCCTAACAGCAAGATATGCCTCCTATGCATCCAGACTTCGTCATCTGTGGACATAGAGGTCAGTAATTTGAGTCTCTCTTTACTACTTCAGAGTTCTTGGAAATTCTTTGGGACACTGACTTTTACAACCAAAATCAGATCACCAGACTCCTCTGTTCTTATCTTTCATGAGAGCTAATACAACATTATGAAGTATTTTTAAGCCACTGGATCTCCTACACCAATAATCAGTCCAAAACAAACAGACCACTGATAAATTTGATGAGTAGATCCATTCTTCAACAGTGCTTTTTATGATGGACTTTCCATCTTTCAGTGATTTGAGTTAAAAAACCCAAGACATATCCATATCCCTTCTGACTTCCAGAAGATTTCCTGGTGTGCCAAGTTAGGATTTGACCTGCTCAATTCTTAGAGAGGCGTATAACCATTCTGTCTTGCTCTTTGCCACAGATTTCCTTGCAAGTCCTAGATGCAGTTGTTTGCTATAACTGTCTGCCCTCAGAGAACCTGCCTGTATTTATCATCACGTTGTGCCGCACCATCAACGTGAAGGAGCTCTGCGAGCCGTGCTGGAAGGTCAGAACTCTCCCCGTGTTCTGGTTTTTAATGAGTTCACTGTTTTGGCCTTGTAGGTGAAGTGTCAGATGGGCCTGTGCACATCTGCCATGAATTTATGTGTGGTTTTAAGAATAAGTTAAAAATTGCTTCACGTAATATGGGATCAGCACATCCTTGGTGTAAGTCCTGTCACGTCCGAGGAGTTCCCCCGTAGTTTCCTCTCAGCTGATGTGACAGGCTCCCGTTGGGGCAGGGAAATGACTGGACACATTTACTGGCACGATTGGCCAGTAACTGTGTATTTAGGCCATGGAGTGTTTTAGCAGTTGCCTATTCAAGTGCTCTCTTTGAATTTGCAGCTTATGCGCAACCTTCTGGGAACTCATTTGGGACACAGTGCCATCTACAACATGTGCAGGATCATGGAAGACAGGTAAAGGAGGCGGCGCTAACAAAGCCCGAGGAATTCAGTAAAGGTCCCGTTGCAGTAGAGAGGGAGCCACTGACCTCGGCAGACCAAGCTGAAGGTTCTGGTGCTTAGAAATGAATTCCCTTCTAGTTAATCTGCTGAAATGCTCCGTTGTTGCCTTTACTGAATTTAGTTTTCCTTTGTTTAAAGTTGTGCTAAGTGGTTTTCTGGTTTTCATGTTTGTAAATCGCTGCGTGAGGCTCTGCTGTACAACAGCGGGGGATTCCTCTTGTGACAGCCTGTGTTCCTTTTGTCTCTTGTGTGCTAAAATAATGGTAGCATGGTCTGAGACTCTCCTTCCATCCGTTCTTAGAGCGTACATGGCGGATGCAGCGCTGCTGAGAGGAGCTGTGTTCTTTGTTGGGATGGCTCTGTGGGGTGCTCATCGCCTCAATTCGCTCAAGAATTCCCCAACTTCAGTGCTGCCTTCGTTCCTCAAGGTAGGATGGGATGCTGGAGGAACTTCTTAATCAGGTATACATCTGGACCTGAACAAATTTAGAACAAAAATGTGGCCCCCTACACCAGAGAGATCTTTGTGTGCCTGAGAGATGGCAGTTGGGAATGGGGTAGATCATGGGGAAACAGTAAACCAACAGAGGATTGAAGTTGGAAACTGAAGCCTCCTTCTGGAATATCTTTGTTGGCTAGAAAAGCCGAGTCCGAGTTCTTTTTATCAAGTGCCTACAGTGTGGGCACTTGAGCTTAAAAGATAAAAAGACAAAAAACTTTCACTCTTCCAAGCGCGTGCCACGAAAAGTGGGGGGTGGTGTCTTCAGGGACAGCTGCAGAGCTCTCAAAATTTTCTCATCCGATTGCATCAAGCAGGAGTTACTGGCTTTGACCTCCTGTGTGTGCCCTGTGCCACGGGGCTGACTTTGACATCTGATCTGCAGCTGTTTGCAAAGCACAGAACTGCACTTTATAAAACGGACCTTTGCTTTGCCTTTTGTGCTATAGACTTGACTACGTTTATCTCGGGCCCTGGGGCTGAGTTCCTAATTAGCAAGGCTTGTTTCATTTGAATTTAAGAAGGTTTCTGATCGCTGCTCTCCAGCTGTTTGCTGACTGAAGTCCTTTATTTCCCAGGCCATGACGTGTCCCAATGCAGTTGTGTCTTACGAGATAGTTCTGTCCATAACACGTCTAATAAAGAAGTATGGGAAGGAGCTTCAAGCTGTAACGTGGGATATCCTTTTGGACATCATGGAGCGATTACTGCAGCAGCTGCAGGTCCGTGTCGAGCCTGTCTTGATGTGCTCTTGATCAAAAGACCTTGACATAAGTATTTTTGCAAATTGATCTCCTGTTTGTACAATCTTGTGAACTTTGAAGCTGCTTGGAGGTTTAGCCCAGTTCTCAATACTGTGTTTCTTGAGTGGGTTTGCTGTTTGGGTTTATCTCTAGCTGTTTGGGTTTATCTCTAGCTGTTTGGGTTTATCTCTAGCTGTTTGGGTTTATCTCTAGCCGTTTTTTTTTTTTTTATTCTTTGCTGTTTGTTTTTTTTTTATTCTTTTCTGTGTTTTTTATTCATTTCTGTTTGTATTCAGCACTTTCTGCTAAGGTAGAAGTCTGCTATGAATGTTTTTGTCTCTTTCAGAGTCTGGAGAGCCAAGAACTTAAGACCATTGTACATGATCTTTTGACCACAGTAGAAGAACTCTGTGACCAGAATGAATTCCATGGCTCTGAAGAGAGATTTTTTGAGCTGGTGGAAAGATGTGCTGATCAGAGACCAGTAAGACTCTACTTATTATTGTCTCCCTTTGTTGCCAGTTGTTTCTTAGTACAGTTGAAAGCTGGGAGTCCTAAAATAACAAGCGGTCAGAAGCTCACAGCAAGAGTTTATATGAGCCTTATCTTGGGGTGGGAGCTGGGGGAATGGATTTCTTGTATTTGCTTATACACTAAAAAAATATATTCTCGATCTTTCCGTGAAAGGAATCTTCTGTATTAAACTTGATAACATACAGAGCTCAGTCCATCCATCCTGCCAAAGATGGCTGGATTCACAACCTGCAGATGTTAATGGAGAGATTCTTCAGGTATGAAATCATCACTTGGTGAATAAAAGGCACTTTCAAATGTTTCTTGCCATCTTTTCTTGTTAGGTAATTTTGTTTTCTGAAGTTCTAACGTTAGGAAATGACTGCTCAGACGTGATAGTTTCAGGGCACAGTACGTGAAAGGGCTTCATTTAACAGAAGAAAAACTTTGCACTGAGTTATTTATGCTGCTTTTTTGGTATTTTGTTTTGGGTTTTTTTCTTTATTTCCATTGACTGGTGCTGTTCCATTTAGTTGAGGCAGTTATTGCTCCACTCCACAGAACTTTGTAGTTCTGACACCAAACAAGACTTTCCTGTTAAGCATCAGGGTTGCACGTGGTCATCCCATATGAAAGTGCTCTGGTTTTGAGCTGGTTCTCCTCAAAGTATTCCCGTGCTCTAAAATACCAACAAACAGCAATAACAAACTTCTGTCTCATCTGTGAAATGCTGCCAAAGAGCAACTCTTCCTGGGTGCCATATGTTTGGGTTTAAATTTGTTCACCAGAGCACTTGTTCTTCTGACATGTGCTTCCTCATTTGGACTGGAAATGGCAGAACTGCAGTTACGGGGCTCCAGAAGTAGTAAAAGCTGGATTGGGATTCCAGTTTCCAGCTGGTTTTGAGTCTGATGTTGTATGTAGAGACATTAACTGAAGGCTCAGCTGATACCTAGCAGTTTTTGTTCTAACTCTTAATTTTCTTTGTTTACTTTCGATTTGCTTTCCTTCTTCTCCTTTCCCCCCTTCCCTAAATATCAACAACTTTATTTTATTCATCTTGAATTTGCTCTTCCCATTTTAGGAACGAAAGTCGTAGTGCTGTTCGTATTAAAGTTCTGGATGTCTTGTCCTTTGTCCTGAGTATTAACAGACAGTTCTATGAGGTGTGTGTTTATCTGTTTCTGATGATCACATGTGAGATCTTAAGTGGGTGGGAAAGGCTTTGGTGAGGCATGTTCTGTAGTGTTGGGCCCGTTCCATAGTGTGCTTCAGGTCATCCCTGCCACTGGGGAATGCACAGACCTGTGTTTTAAACGTTGCACACAACAGACCTGTCTCTTTAGGATGCTTTTAATTGTCCTTGATTGGATACAGGCATGCGCAACGTGCAGCGGGAGCTGCTGTGTTTTGAGCACATACCTGGTTGTGTATCTGCTTCCCTGTTTTAAGGTCCTTAATTCCACATCTGTTTCATTCTGGAAGAAAGGGAAGTCAATGTGAGAGATGCAGAGTTTATAAACTCTAAAAAGTTGAGGTCTGGACATAATGTGATGTGAGCAGATCAACTCGGTGCTTGCAGTTTAATTGCAGTCCAAGATGGAAGCTGTCTGAGAGAGGAGTTACAGCAGAGCTCCGGGGGTGGCTTCAGCTCATTGGAATGTACCCAGAGTGTCAGAGGACAGGAGTGGGCAGAGGTGCTTCTTGGATTCCTCCAGGATTTGTGAAAACATGATGCAGTGGCACGTTTCCTCACTCTCTCAAAAACCCAAGCCCTAGAAATCCCTTCTCAACAGTCTGATTGAGCCTGGGCGATCAGGTCTGTTAGATAGACAAGAACCAAAGCCTTGAATCCTAGTTCAACAGAAGTCATATGTATTTGGAGGGTTGGCATGTGGAAATACTGGATTGGATGGAAAAGGAAAGATCAAGGAACCAAGGAGCCAGTTGAGGAACAAGCCTGACAGCAGAATATCAGTGTTCTTTTGTTTGTAGTTATTTGTCTCTCTAACATGCTGACAGAACAACTGACAGCACAGTGTCAAAGCTTATTAAGGTCTGTCCTCTTGCAGGAGGAGCTGATAAACTTGGTTGTGATCTCTCAGCTGGCTCACATTCCAGAGGATAAAGACCACCAAGTCCGAAAACTGGCCACGCAGCTACTCGTAGACCTGGCTGAAGGCTGCAACACACATCACTTCAACAGCTTGCTCGATATCATAGAAAAGGTGAGGCAGAGTTTGGTCAGTTCTCAGTAGCACCACCATATCTTTTGCCAGATCCTCTTCCCGTGACCACGGAGATGAATCCGTGACTGTGACCAGTTGCATGGCTCAGCAGGCTGTTGTAAAACTGGGATTTGGAGGGTGCATGTCTGAAGTGCAGAGCAGAAGGGAGCAGTAGAAACCCTGTCGATGCCGTGGATCCTGACCTTCCAGGATGGAAGTAAAGAAAAGGTGTGTTGCAGATTTAAGTCACTTACTGATTTTCTTCTTAAAAGGTGGCTGCACATTCTCTCTCATCTCCTTCTGAACTGGAAGAGAGGGACTTGCTGTCGTATTCAGCCTCTCTGGAGGATGTCAAGACAGCAGTTCTTGGACTCCTGATAATTCTTCAGGTAAATGCTGCAGAGCACTAAACGTGTTTCTTCAGAATAGTCTTCTACTGGACTTGGCTTTTAGATAATCATCCTCCCACTATTAAATATTCCAACCTGGTTTATTCACTTAATATTTTAACCCTTATTTTGGTCATTGCTTTTGGGTTTGGGTGCTGTATGACTGTTTGCTAAAAGTTTTATTTTCTTCATTTCCATTGTACAATGAATATGAGCCCATTTTCATCTGTGGAGGGCAGATGGGTTCATAAATTAGCAGAAAGGGAGTGGTTCATAGTAGATCGGTTGTGTTTGGGTAGCGTGTCCTGAGATCAAGTTAAGCAGTCGTGAAGAGCTGGTTGTTCTGGGCAGAGCTGCTCAGGGGTCTTTGCAGAGCTTCTGTCCAGAGCCATCTTTTCATTTTGCTTTCAGGAGCAACTTTTTTTTGGCCATTTTTTAGTTGAATTCTGAGTGCAGATACACATCACTGAGTAACAAGTGCCCATCTGCCTTTCCATTTGTGTTTCTGTCCCTCTGCAGACAAAACTTTACAGCCTGCCCTCCAGCCACGCGATGCGGGTGTACGAGATGCTGATTCACCACGTCCAGCGCCATTACATCTACGCCTACAGCCTTGCTGTCGCTAGCAGCATCAGACTGCAGGTATGAGCAGCAACCTCTGCTTTCAGGGCAAGAGCTACATGCTGTCCTTGGAATTCTGGGGTGGCGGGTGAGGAACGTGCACTCCTGAGCTTGCCAGAAGTGGAATGAGATGTTTCTTGGCTGATAGGAGTATGTGTATGTGCTGTAACACCAGAAATCATGCCAGAACTGGCCACAGCATCCAGTCAAAATCTCTTTGTACTTTTGAGGGTGGGAGAGTATTCCACTGGCTTGGGTTTTGAATGATTCCAGTGTCTTCTCTGCTTCAGGTATTTGACTTCCTGCTGATGCTTCGAGCCGACTCCCTCCACCGTCTTGGCCTTTCCAACAAGGATGGAGCAGTGAGGTTCAGCCCTTACTGTCTGTGTGATTTTGTGTAGGTTTCTCATTACATTTCCAGACTATCTGCTATTTTTGCATGAGCTTAGTCCATCAATTTTTCTAAATCTTCCAGACCCTGATGACTGAGCTGCTGGACAAGTCTATAGTTACAGCTTAGGATTGTCTCAACTAATAACTCATTGGCAAATTGCTCTTACAAATCACTTACCTACAGAGCTCTCAGACTGTTCCTGTTCTGTTCCTCCTCACCAAACTTCACTAAAATATTTTCAGTTTCCTGCCTCAAACCAGTTATCACATTGAGGTTTGATTCGGTGATTTGTACAAATCTGGCTACTTTTGATTTTAGGTTTCGATCTGAAGCTCTTTCTTTAATGCACCCCAGAAGATATCTTTGTACATATGCTGGGGGCCTGGATTAGAAGAATCCTTAACCTGACCAAACTGACTCATTACTGTCCATCTGCTGGGCTTAAAAACAAACAAACAAACAAAAAAGCCCAATATAAATCACTTCTTCAATTAAAAACTAGAGTCATTAAACTGGCTACCAACTGGAGTAACGCTGTTACTCCATGAACAGGCTGTTCTGCATTTTCCATTCCATTTCTTTTTCTCCTTTTCCACGGTGTAGAGAAGCAGAGAAGAGAGCTGCTGAGAAGAAGCCTGCTGGCACGCTCTCTCCGCCTTCAGGAAGTCCCAGTGTGCCTTCCCAGAACGCCGCCATTCGCGTGGGGCACCTGCCGTACTCGATGGTCTTCGGTGTCCTTCTGCAGTGTTTGAAGCAGGTATGTCTGCTCTTAATGCCACTTGTCATCTTCACGTGAGATACGTCGGCTTCTGAAAACAAAAAAGACCTGTAGATGTGGTGCTGAGGGACGTGGGTCAGTGATGCCCTGGCTGTGCTGGGGCAATGGGTGGACTGGGTGATCTGAAGGGTCTTTTCCAACCTAAACAATTCTATGATTTGGGATAAATCCTCCTTCTCAGGCAGAATCTGGCTGTCATTGTGCAGCTTTACAACCACCAGCGGGAGCACCAGTTCAGCTCTTCAGAAACCAAGCAAAGCTTTCATTTCACTGCTCCAGAGCAGACAAGAGCAGGAAAAAAAAAAAGTGTTTGTTAAAGATCAAATAAGTCATCCTGTTTCTGATGAAACTAATTTGAACTGATTTGAAACTGAAAGAAACCCTTCTACTGCACGTCCCTGCAGGTCATCACCTGGACCTTTGGAGATCCCTTCCCACCCAGGGCATTCTGTGATTCTGTTTTATGGTTCTGAGTTCTGAGAATTGATGAATGTTTCAGTCGCTAAGTAACTGCAACTATGAATTGTTCATTAGTATTGTCTTGGGCATAGTTACGTGCTGAGGAGTTGTCTTGCTCTGGGGATTAATTTGTGCCAGGGGATAGGAAAATTAATTCTGTCCCTGTCTTTTTGAGCTCAGTTAGATCTGGATACAAGTTCTCTTCCGGTTTGCAGTGCTAATATTGCACCTAGAGCTGGATGACAGACAGAAAGGAACAGCTAAATGCCACTTCTTTTTACGTAGCTACCATGACAAGACATACATCTGCCTGGGAAATGGCAGCTTGTCTGAAATTTCCTGAGTCTTACTTTCAAACTGAACTCAAATCCTACAAAAAATTTCCACCGTAACTTTTTCTTTCTTTCTGTCTTTCTTTCTTTCCAGGAGACAGACTGGAAGGTGTTGAAATTGGTCCTCAACAAATTACCCGAATCCCTCCGCTATAAAGTGCTATTTTTAACCTCCCCTTGTAACATAGACCTTCTGGCCTCTGCGCTGAGCTACATGGTAATGCCACGCACCCTGCTGATGTGTAATCACCAGGTCCTTCGTTTACTTGAGAGTCACTTGGTTGGGGTTTGTTGGGTTTTTTTGAGGGCTGGCAGTCTAATCAAGACTCATCTTCCCTTTTGTGAGGGTTGGTTTATGTACAGAAGTAGTAATAACGAGCGTGCCTATGTATGCACGTGAAGAGGGAGCCATGGGCAGTGCCTGTCTACTGCTTTTTAGGGAGCATTTGTAGCATGAGGTGTTCTAACTGAGAGTGTGATGTGTCAGCTCACAGACAAAAAGACGACGGACAGGCTCCACGGCACCCCCGAGGGCTTTTCTCGCACCGATTTGCACCTGGCTGTAGTCCCAGTGCTGACGGCGTTAATATCGTATCACAATTATCTGGACAAAGCTAAACAGGTATGGGGAAAGCAAGAGGGTGGAGGAGGGATGGGGCCTGAGCCCGTAGAGCTGACTAGCAGACTGAAGTGCAGGGTAACGGGGCCCTTTTCTGGTATAAAAAGCTGCTTCTGCTGTATTTTGGGCTGGGATCAGGGGGTCCAAAAAAAAAAAAAAAATTACTTTGCTAACTTTGTGCAGCAGTAAGTCTGGTCAGTTGGGTTCACTGTTCTCCCCTCACAGGTCGCTGAGTTGCTTTACCCTCTGCTGAAACACCCCAGCAACATACAAATTCTGTTTATTTGGGAATTTAAATACTAATTTCTAAAATGTCTACTTGATTAAAGTCCCATCTTGAGATTCTGGCCTGGACTACGTACGTTAGGAGTCTGTGTCAGCGCGTTCCGGAGAAGAACTCACGCGCCTCACACGCTACTGATACCGTGCAAGCCACCCTCGAATGGCTACTGAAGTCAGGCGGTGGTGCATCCCAGGCTTCCTCTTTCCCTTCATTGTGACTTTGTTTCTTTTTTTAACCCCTGTAGCGTGAAATCGTGTATTGCCTGGAACACGGTCTGATCTATCGCTGTGCCAACCAGTGCGTTGTGGCGCTCTCGGTCTGTAGCGTCGAGATGCCCGACATCATCATAAAGGCCCTTCCTGTCTTAATCGTCAAATTAACCCACATTTCGGCGACGGCCAATATGGCAATTCCTCTCTTAGAGTTCCTTTCAAGTAAGTTCTGATGTTCCTCTGCTTTCCATCTCCTGCAGCTGCAGACGAATCGTTTGAGTAGGGTGTTTGGATCGGGTTAGTCGTACGGAATGTTTTGTAAGGCTTTTGTGGGGTTTGGTGATGCCCTTGCACCATCCTCAAGATAAAAACGCTCCATATAAATGTTTGTTACTAATTTTTCTATCTAAAGCACTTGCTTTAGATGAGCAAGAGACGCGTTTTGTGCAGCGTTGCCGTACGGTGATGGGAATTATGGAGCTGCTTTCTCCACTGCGCTGCTTTAAATAACATGGCATTACACCCTGATCTTAACTTCCATGTCAGCTGATGATTTAGGAGAAACAAAACAACTCAAACAAAACCAAACTGCGATACCGAATAGTTTGCGTTCGGACAAACTCACGTGGGTTGGTTTTCTCCTTGATCTGTTCTAGCCCTAGCACGGCTGCCTCACCTCTACAGGAACTTTGCAGCAGAGCAGTACGCCAGCGTGTTCGCCATCTCCCTGCCCTACACCAACCCTTCCAAGTAAGTTCACAGCAAATGTGCTTCTTCCTCATTTAATTATGAGTATGAGACATGCTTTTCCTGTAGCATTTAAAGGATATTGCTCGCCCTGGTACCTCCAGGGACAGACGCACCTTGGACAGTATATCTCTTTTTCTTGCACAGAACTTTGGAGGGGTTTTTTTCTTTATACTTAGAGTGGGTAAAAGAACAGTTCTGTTTCTCAGGTGGAAAAATCCTTCTGCTCGCATCTGGAATGGCATCATGGTGCAGCATTAAACTGTGGAGGTCTTCCTGCTGGTTTAGGTTTCACCAGTAACTGTGGAGATCTTTCTGCTCTTTTAGGTTTAACCAGTACATCGTTTGCCTGGCCCATCACGTGATAGCGATGTGGTTCATTCGGTGTCGCCTTCCCTTCCGAAAGGACTTCGTCCCCTACATCACAAAGGTAACGGGCACTGCTGAATCCAACAGCGCCCAATAAAAATGATGCCTTCAGAGCTGGTTTGGGAAGTGTAACAGTTCTGTTGGAAGCTAAAAAAAAAAAAAAAAAAAAAAATCTACTTTTCTTGCCACCATTTTCAAACCCAGCTGTGAGTTCTCACATTGCCCCGTGTTTGCAGCCTCCCGGCCTCGCTGTTCCAACTGTCACCTGTTTGTCCCCACCGCAGGGTTTGCGCTCGAATGTCCTCCTTTCCTTTGACGACACGCCCGAGAAGGACAGTTTCAGGGCTCGCAGCACAAGCCTGAATGAGAGGCCAAAAAGGTAAATTATATTTGACTCCAGCAGGGTCTTGAGTTCCCTGTTCTAATGTCGCACTCTTCCCTGTGTTTATGTGAAGGAGGCTGGCTCTAACTTCTCCAAAATCTGACAGTGCATTTAAGCAAGCAAAGTAAACCTCTTTAGGTCAGGAGATTGATAAAAGACAGACGTAGGCTGGTAAGAAGCTGGAATCAAACTGAGCTGACAGTCTGCTAGCTCGTATGAGGCATCACTGGCTGTTCTCTGAGCCTTTGCAGTAAGGCCTGGGGCTTTTTGTTGCTCATTTTTGAAAATCAACAGTTCTTTCAGGTCGATTTGTGTCAGTGCAGTGCTCCCAGGAGTTGCAGGGAAGGGCAATACCATAAGTAATAGATTCCCGTGTTCCTACTGATAGTTTACTCCTATGATCTTTGATGTTACAACTATTTAAATGATTGCCAGAGAAATTGTGACCAACAACTCCGTAAACTACGAGAGCCAGCGCCGCGCTTTTCTGTAGCGGTACCTGTCAAGTCCGTGTGCTGGGGGCAGCTGCCCGCTGTGTATCTGGGTGTCCCAATCCTGAGGCCATTATGTCAGTTCTAAGCACAGCCCGATGTCTTTACAAGTCAGAACGTATCTCGCCAGCAGTCTTGCAAAGTAACGTTTGCCAGGGTGGGAAAATATTCCTTGGAAGGCATTTGGGGTTCCTCCAGTGTCCTTTAACCTGCAGGGCCTGCCTGAACTGGTTCACTTCACTTGCTTCAGTGTTCATGTGCAGTGAGCACACGGTGGCATTCGAACCCTGGGGAAAGTGCCTCTACTTTAACTGCAAGGCTCAAGGAGTATCTTGCAATGAAGAAACACCATCCCTGCCCTAATGCTATAGCTGTGAACCCTGTTTTGTGTTTCATCTCTTCCATCTCCTCCTCTTTCACTGAGAAACTTGGAAGAGAAGCCTTTTGACACTCGTCTCTCAATTTAGAATTTCAACTAATCCTTTATTTTTTTACTCCCCCTCCCCTCAAACCTGTCAGATTCTACCAGGTTGGAATACTACTGTATCTAAAGGCTTTTGCTGGATCACTTTCCACATAAATCTCTGCTGAGGAGCGTGGGCTGCACTGAGACAGCAACCCCAACGGCAGGATGGCACTGCCTCCGAGTGCCTCAGAGTCTAGCCAAGTGAGAGGGGAAGAGCTTCAAGATGCTCATTTCCTTGCTTGAGAGGCTTGTGTGCTTGGGTTCCACCCGAGGAATAAGTCTTTCTGTGCCCTAGCTGAGGTGCTGGGTGTTCCAAGCGTTCAAGACCCCAGCGGTGCCCGAAGCTGCCGAGTGGTGTGCTCTTGGTGTAGGTGGTGATCTCTGCTCTCTGCAGTCACATCTCCAGCTGTGGCCACAAGTCATCTCTCAGGGGATAGTGGGAGAAGAAGGACAAATAAATTCTGATCCCTCCAGGTGGCTGTCTGATATGTAATAATTCCCTGAGAGGAGGATAGCAAATAAATCATGTTTAGAAAGAGCCAGAAGGGTTAAATTAGTATCTGCATTTTGTATATGGGGATGGGAACTGCTGGATCCATTGGCAGGTCCAAATTAGTACCCAGGCAGGCACGCATCTAAGCTGTGACCAATTAAAATGCCTCTGAGATGTGAATCGCTGCCATCTCCCACGTGTGGGTGGCACCTGACAGTGTCAAGGCTTTTCTTCCTTTCTGTTCTAGTTGAAAGTCAAGTGGGTTCCCTCGAGCCACCTGACAGAGGACAGCTCGTGTGACGGAAAAGTGTCGCACAGGCAGCAGCAGCCAGGGGGCTGTTTGGCTTCTTGCCCTTCCGTCTGCGCGGTGTGAGAAGGATCAGTCTGGAATAGATGGGCTGGGTCTCTCCTCTGACTGGCCCTGGGTGTTTCGGGGACTCAGGGTAGAAGCTCAGGTTTAGGCCGGGTTTACCAGAGGCAGAGATCGTTGAGCTGTTCCAGTGGCTCCTAAAAACCTCGCTGCTACCTGCTGTTGGTAAAGCATTTTTAGGGTCTGGTCTGTGGGGAAGGAGTCAGGTTTTTAGCCGTGCCAAAGTGGGGCAATGCAAGAGATGGTTGAACAAGCACAAAACTTGTCACAAGTTGAGAAGAAATCTGTGCCCAGTTAGCATTCAGATGCTGTTGCCTTTTGTTTCACAGCGCAGTATTCCAACTGTCATTCCAATCAGTTTGGTTTGTTTGTTTGTTTTGTTTTAACTTGTACTAATTTCATTTGTTTTGTAGCACGTTTTAAAATCTTGTTTTCAAAATGTGGTTTGTCTTTTTAATGCTTTCAGCTCTGCTTGTTTGTACGTTTTAATTTTTTGTTTTCCCTTTTTTTTTTTTTTTTTTTTGGCATTTGTTTTATTTTACATCACCCTCCGGGATCCCCCAATATTGACCCTGTGACCTGTGACCTTTCAACCTACATCCCTACAATGATTTCCTCCCTTCCTGTGACCTCTTTTGGGGCTTGGTGCTTCTCCACCTAGTAGTTTAAGACTAGCCAAAAATACAAAGCAAGGCTTGAATAACTCTCCTCCAGTGAAAGAGCTGAAAGAATCCTCTGCAGTTGATGCCTTCCGATCCCGCAGCATCAGTGTGTCTGAACATGTGGTCCGCAGGTAGAGGCACTTTAAATGGGGAGGATCCAAGAGCAAATTGGCACTTGGAAGTTTTCCTGCAAAGGGAGGGGGAGGCAGCAGGGTGGATTTGCATGTGGGAGGCTTGCATGACTTCCTTACGCCATCCAAAACCGGCCGTGGCCACGGTCAGAGGCTTTGGGAGAGCACCGTGGCTATCCCACCGCTTCCCAGCGCCGGTGCCGGGCTGGCACATCCCAGACTGTGTTCTGTAAGGTTACTTTGCCCTGTTCTCTGATGCTTTAGCAGCAAAAATTTCTATTTTCAAAGTAAAGATGGTGAAGGGGAAGGAAAAAACCAAACCAACAAAACTAAAAAACCCACCAACCAACCAAAAAATCAAAGGAAAATTAAAAGGAAAAAGGTTGCATTCTGTGCAAGTGAGAGTCCTGGTTAGAACTCACCAAAATTCAGCCTTCTAAGCAGTGATGTGCCCCAGGAGAGCCTTTTGATGCTCTGCAAACTTATGGACAGGTCCTTCTCCTCTCAGACTGTGAGGAGCAGTTCTGGCCTTAGTTCAGGTTGTCTTCTGTGAGGCGAAGGGAGCTGGCAGGAGTATTCTGGTCTAAAGTCAGATGCCATGAAAACCTTAATTTGTTTTTCCTCAGAGCAGTGACGTGTGCTCTGTCCATAGGAAGCTCTCACCTTCACGTCTGAAGGAAACCTGTTTTGATTGCAGACATTGATTTGGTCACATGAAAGATGAAGCAGTTTCTGCTGGTTCTGAAACCGTATTTCTGGATTGCTTCCCTTGAGCGCAAAGCTGCCGCCTGTAATGTGTTGGTTTCAATTCTGAACCAGAAGATTTGTGCCTTGAGCTGTGAGGATTGATGCCAGTGGAACTTTTATCTCCTGTGCTTTTATTTTTGCCTATCACTCTCCGGTGGTTTGGGGCAAGGACACTGAAGTGACTGGATTGTGAATGCAGTTCTGGTGCTTCGTTCTCCGATATATCCTCATTGATCTATTAGGTCACTTGCTTCTCTTGTATTTAAGTGTAAATGTAAAAGTTCACACAGTTACCCTTGATGATGCCAACGAGGATGCCACGTCATAAAAACCGCAGCCGTACCTCACTTAGTTTGTTATGATGGCGTAAGGAGCCATCTGTGTAAAATACTGCAGTGCAGCCTGCTACTGCGATTGTTTTAGCTTGGCTGGTTTGAAGGCAGAGTTCTTTCTATTCTTGTCCCAATTTCCTGTTCAGAGTGCAATTTTTTTTCTATTTTGAGCTAAATTAGGCTTTACAGAACTATTGAATTTGGGGGGTGGGGTGGGGATAGACAATCGATGTAAAGAGAGGATGCAGCAGAGACAAAAGCAAACCACGGGATTATAAAGTTAAGTCCAGAGTGCCCCGATTTATGGCCCATGGGCAACATGTTGCCTGGGAAACTCTGCAGGTGATGGGACGCTTGCCCTCGCTATAGATCAGCGAACTCAAAGCATGGTGCTGATGCTGGTGATTTGCTTGCTGCACTTGCCCATGGGCCACCGACATCAGAGAGCGCTGGCCTGGCTTAGTCAGTTGATGGATGTTTAAATGTTTCTCGGTCTCTCCAGATAAAATCAAGCTTTCTGCAATGACAAGCTGCAAAGCACAGCGTGAGGCTGAGCCAAAATTATTTTGATGGTGTCCTGGGTTTCCTGTCTGGCCACCTCCCTGATCTGGCACGTGCATGTATCGCAGGTGGTTCTGCATCACACCGTCTTTCGGGTGACGGGGACGAGCGTTTTGCAATGTGATCTGTCAGCTGGAAACCTTCTTTTTCCAGTCGGATACAAACATCCATCACTAGCTCAAGCCTGGGCTCTGCGGATGAAAATTCAATGGCTCAAGCTGACGACAACTTAAAAAACCTCCACTTGGAACTCACCGAGACCTGCCTGGATATGATGGCTCGATACGTCTTCTCCAACTTCACTGCGGTGCCTAAGAGGTAGGAGCCAGTCGGTGACCGTAGGAGGGATGGTTTTGGTTGAGGTTCATACTTTGTTTTATGAGTGGAAAGTTACTGTGACACATGGGAGATTCTGGCAGGCCCAGGCTCCAAGGCCATTCCTCACAGATAAAATCTGGCTGGGCTGAAAGTGAGGTTAGATAAGAGCAGTCTGTTGGAGCCAACCAGCCTTTCCCTCAGCCCTGCGCTGTCCGGAAGATGCCTTGAAGGCATCTGCTGTCTGGGAGCAGTGCCTTGCTCCGTGTCCTTTCCTTGCTGGATAATTGTGGTCTTTGCTACAGAACTGAGTGTGGTGCCAGCTGCCTTCAGATGGAGGGCACACGCTTGTCTTGCTGGCCCTTCCCAGAAGGAGGCACATCGCTCGGTCAAGGCTCGTTCCCTTCTGCTCTGTGATGTGTCTCCAGGATTGGACTGCTCAGAAACGTGCGTCCAGTAGTACTGCAACTAACTGATGTCAGATTCAACTCATCCCTTACCCTGATGGCTGATGGGTATGGTGACCGGGGGCACGTTAACAATGCTATGCAAAGGAGGAAAGCAGGCAGCACCTCCTCCATAGTTCTGTAGAATCACAAAGATCGTTCTGGTTGAAAGATTCCTTTCAGATCATGGAGTCCACCTGCTCCCCCAGCACTGCCAGGGCACCACTGACCCATGGCCCTCAGCACCACAGC
>JANIJG010001988.1:0-12858 GCA_024611175.1 Megaceryle torquata | reverse complement strand
GGGAAGGGAAGGGAAGGGAAGGGAAGGGAAGGGAAGGGAAGGGAAGGGAAGGGAAGGGAAGGGAAGGGAAGGGGACTGCACACAAACTGCAAAGCAGGGCCTCTCACATGCAGCAGCGTGTGTGCCCAAGTGTCACGCGCTGGGCTCTCACAGGCATGTAAGAGTTCAGGCTACACCAGGCATGGGAATGCAACGGCCTGTGCAGGCACAGCTAACGTGCTTCTAACCCTCGTCACAGTGTCCCTACGCAGGAACAACAATAAAGGGGCAAGTTTCATGCTGAAGTTCCAGCTGAACGACCTCAGCTGGGGTTTTCGCAGGCTCTGTCCACACAAAGCCCACCCAGGTCAGCAGCGCATGCTGCCGGCTTCCTGCACTCCGAGCCAGGAGAGTAGGGAGTTCATTAAACCAAATCCTAACTAACAGTCAGGGCACATCCTTTTCCCCTTGCCCTACATGAAAAGAAGGGAGCAAAATGATTCTGTGATGAAACTAGGAGGATAAATGCAGTGACTGACGAAGGACTGTGAAGGAAAGTAGGTTCTTTGTGTTAACGCCTTCGCAGTCCCAGTGGGTTTTTTCTCTTTTTTTTTTCCTCTCCTCAGCTCTACAGTATTCCCTGCTCCTTGTGAGGGACAGGCTAACAGCTAGATGGTCTTCATTAAAGACAAGAAGATCCATGGCTCTAGCAAAATCTCTATCTGGCCTCAGGAAAATAGTAATTTTATTTCAGGCAGACACATGAAAGGGCACGAAGGGCTAATATTAAATGTCAGTAATTATTTCTTTGCACTCAGTAGCTCCCTCCCCTACTCCATTTCCTTCCATACCGGCCGCTTCACAGAAACTCTGCCATCCACGCGGTGAACAGAGCAGACCCTGTTCCCTCTGGGAGGTCTACACAGGCCACGGGGCAAGGTGCTAAACTCGCAGGCAAAAGCACTTGGTGTAACTAAGCCGTGGCCTTGAGGAAGAAAAAAACACCTCAGTGAACACTCTGGAAAACACTATCTCTAGGGCCAAAGCCTAGTCTCTTACCTGCACCGATGGCAACGAGAACTCTGATCCACGTGAATGGCATTTTATCCCTGCTCTGCTCCACATTTATACGGGATTTCACAAAACCTGTTTGGTTTCTTTCATGAATAACAGGAAAAAAACAAAAATCCTGAAAAGAAAGAGATTTTTTACAATTAAAAAGTTGCTTAGTAATAAATTCCTCCGTGAGCCCAAACGCATTAATACTAAACTCCTAGTGAAAACCTGCTGATGTTACCTGTGTAGGCAAACTGTCGGGAATCCAAAATTCTCCAGCCAGCTGGAAGCAGCTGCTGAGCTCAAAGAGCCTGGCAAAGGCTCCGAGCCCAAGAGCCCTTCTGCTCCACTTCAGGAGAGCCCATTCAAAGTGAGCACAGCGCAGCCTCTCCTCGCTTCCCAGCAGCAATCCCACGCTCATTAAGGACTCATTGCAAATGCAGCCGAGACCAGAGGAATGCGCAACCCTTATGCTGTGGCCAGAGCCCCGTCTTTGCCCATTTCTGTGCTTTCTGAAGAAAAAACTCAGCTTTTTCCTAACGTTTTTCACACCACTGCAGGGCCGCAGCTGAATTTGCTGCCATCTGGGCCCCAGTGGGCTTTTCAGACAGGCTGGTATCGATGGAAGGATTTACAACCACCCTTAATTTTTGTTTTTTTCATGTCATTGGTGGCAGCACCAGGAGAGAACAATAAAAATAAATACCAATTAGCAGCGAGACAGCAGCGACTGTGCCCGCGTGCCAGCCGGCAGCTGGGTGTCCGCACACGAGAGACAAAGCAGTAGAAGGAGGCACCGACTATACAGCAGTGCAGCTTTAGTGCCCGCTCAGCCACAGACACGTTGACTTTCTGCCGTGTATTTAAATCCCTACGCTTTGCTTTGTTCAGGTTTCGGGCAAAACAACAGGAGGCAGAAACCAGGAGGCTTCGAAGGCTACGAGGGAGGCCCAACAACGCCAGCTCCCGCCTGGCGGGGGCTGCGGGATCACCAGGCCGCCTGCAGCCCGAGGGGAGAACTGAGCCCCGCGGCAGGACAGATCCGGAGCCGCCGGCGGCCCCATGGCCACGATCCCAGGCCCGGCCACGATCCCAGGCCCGGCCGCCATCCCGCACCCCGGAGCCATCTTGCCCCGCGCGCCGTCTCCTCGGCAACGCTTCGGCCGCGCCACGCGGGAAGGGCGGGGCTAAGGAGCGCGACGCATGCCTGGCGGGAGTGCGCGGCGCGCAGGCGCGGCCCCGCTGCCCCCGGAAGCGCTCGCGCCGCTGGGTGACACGTCGCAGGGGCCGCGGCGGCGGGAGCGGGGCTGGGCCGGGCCCGGCGGGGGCAGGTGGGTCCGCGCCGCGAGGCCGCCCCGGGCCGTGCGGGGACAGGAGGGACGCTGGGGGGTGGGGTGGCAGCGCGGCTGAGTGGGCCGCGGCGGAGCTCCCGGAGCGGCCGTTGCGCTTTCGGGAGCTTTCGGCGGCCTCGGGGGGGGGGGTACCCCTGACAGGGCCGGGCCTGCGCGATCTGTCTCGGCCGTTCCCTCGGGGGCCGTGGCTGCAGCCCCAGCAGACCCCGCCGCTCTCTTGCAGATCGCTGGCGATGTCCGGGTTCGACAGCTTCAACACGGACTTCTTCCAGACCAGCTACAGCATCGATGACCAGGCGCAGCCCTACGACTACAGCGGGAGGCCGTACAGCAAGTAACTAGTGCCTGCCTCCGGAGCTTGTGTGGCGTGTGGCTCGAGCGGAGCCCTCCAGAAACGCTTCTGTAGCGACCGGGCTCCAGCTGAGAGCGCTGGGCTGGCCCCTCAGCCAGCTCCTGCTCCTGGCAGTGAACTCCGGCTGCTCCGCCTTGTGAAGAGCGTAACTTAGATTCTGTAAACGGAGATAGAAAGCAGTTGCTTGTTGGATACTTGGTCTTCTGCATTTTAAAGCAAAGAGTAGAAAATTGAAAGAAAGGTTGTATGAGTAATCTTAACTATACGAGCAACCTTTGCATCTTTGGGAAAAGAAACGCCCTTGTTCTGTACGTCCGTCTCCAGTCGCTCCAGGAGCAAGGATTAGTTATGTCCCCTAAAGGAGCCTACCATGTCACCAGGGATCCCCAGCCTTCCGTAGGGCAGCGTGGCAGACGTGGCTCGGTCAGCGGAGCTCTCGGGAGTCCTGTGAATATCCAGCCCCAGGCTGGGGGCTGCAGTGGGTTACGGGGCCCCTGTGATCCCTGCGATAGACGGAGCAGGGCGATGCCTGTTGGCGGCCTGGGAAGGATTACGGTGCTGGGATGAGGCTGAGCTCTGCTAGCACAGGGGAAGAAAGGAGAAGGAGTTCTGGAGTTTCCTTGGTTGTGTTTGTATTTCTGTAGTTAAATATTTTGTAATCCCTTGTAGTTGGACGTGGAAACGATGAGTGGCAAGAGCAACTGAGGAGTTTGTTTAGGAGCAGAGGGCAGCTTTGATTTGGCTCTTTTTTTTTTTTTTTTTAATAGATAGCAATATATATTTCTACACATATAAAATCTATAACGGAAAAAGTACTCCAAAGACTTTATAAATTGATTTGTTAGTAAATAATTGAGAACATGTGAAATAAAAATTGAAAAACACCCATTTTCTCCCACTGCATCATGTCCTGTAGATTGATGTTACAAGGAGTTTAAGGTCCGTATCATTAGTCCTTCTTACACGTCATCATGCTGCCTGACACGTGGTGCCTGAGGGAGGGGGAGAGCAGCTTTTTTCTCTTTTGTTTTGTTTTTGGTTTTGTTTTTTTTACTTGGTTCACTTTTTAAAATACAGAGTGGACCAAAAGCAGTAGTGTGAGCAGCTTCATCCTCTACTAGCGAGTTTGCAGATGAGTGCTCTAAATAGCAAACTAATGCTGGCATTGAAGGAGATGTCAGTAGCAACTGACGGACAGTATTTGAGTGCCCTGGTGTTGCTGAGATAGAATCGCAGAGGCACTCTTCTATTTGGGGAGGCTGCCTTTTTAAGGAGACTGCAGCATGCGCTGCGGTGAGGACAAAGCTGATGAGACATTTTGTGTTTATTGGTGGCTGGCCATGGTGTGCGGGGCTCCACAGTGGTCAGGGTCTGCAGCAGTTTGGAGTCAGCCAGGTGCTAAAGTCAGGAGGAGCAGCTGACCCGCGCTGGCCGGTCAATGAGTTCCAGACTGTAAACATCACTCTCGCTGTAAATGAGAGAGTTTACTGGGGATGGTCCCTTTTGATGGCTGCCACCCCTGGAGGGCCTCATCCTGCTCCCGAGGCCTCCTCTCCTGTGAGCTGTGACCGCTGTGTTTTCACTGGTGCCGCGCTGCTTGCGGTGTCTGACGTCCAGCCCTCCCTGCTGGGAGGGTGCAGCCCAGCACCGCTACACGGGCCGAGTGTAACCTTGTGTACATTCCATTGGTATTAAGATTAGTTTTTAAAGTTATTTTCTTAAATCTGTTTCCATATCAACCCAGGGGCCTTCTTTCTTTTTCCCAATTCCCCTTCCCACGGTGGAGTCATTGGACGATAGAACCACCAACTAGTCAAGGATATTGAATAACTTCTGAGATGTAAAATTTTCCTACTCTTTTACAAGCCTACAACCTGTAGTAGTAACTCAGTCAGTGGATAACACTCGTTTCCCTGGGGCTGTGACTTTAAACCAATATAGATATATAGAGAGAATTGTTTTGTTTAGCTTGGCAGCGTGGTGTTTATAAGGGTCCCAGTTGATGAACGTGGCTATGCGCCTGAGAGGGGCTTTTCATGAAAGAAGAAAGGAGGATTGTCCTCTGTGGCTTACTCACTGAAAAGCAGCCTTGCTTTTCTGGGGAGGTGTTTAAAACAAAATGCTGTATCCCTAACGTGATGTTGGCCTTTGCAGGCAGTATGGAGGCTACGAATACTCGCAGCAAAGTGGCTTTGTGCCTCCAGACATGATGCAGCAGCAGCAGCCCTACACAGGACAGATCTACCAGCCGACGCAGACCTACGCTCCAGCTTCAGCACAGTCTTTTTATGGAAGTAATTTTGAGGATGAGCCTCCTCTGTTAGAAGGTACAGCTTAAGCTTTATGGACAAAATCCAAAACCTCTCCCAATTTGGGGATAAGTTGAGTAGCAGGGTATGTATTCCCTGCTTCTAAGAGTGCACTCTTGATCTGAAATTCTTTTTTTCTTTCTTTATTTTTAAACTGTATTGTGCTCTGAGAGATACCTGCTCGTGTGTGAACACCTGCAGTTTTAAATTTGTGCTTTATTACTTCACAGCAGCTTTCTGTGGAAATCGGTTAAATGGATCACCTGAGTTCATGCAGCTCTTAGGACAGAACTCTTGCTGTTTCTGTTGTTGCAAATAACAGTTATAACGGCTCGCGTTTGGTAAAATAGGTTAATGCCCTTGGTTTCAGCTGAGTCTTTGGTCAGAAATGAAATCCTTCATTGCTGAGGAGGAATGCTGAACTCTGCAGAAATCCCTCTGTGGAGTGCAGCCCATGCGGATGCCAGGACAGGTGTGCAGTTACTGTCTGGATTGATGGGTTCAGTTCCCAGCTTATGTCCATCACTGTCCAATACCAACCAGCCAAAGAAACTTGCTGTTACTGCTTAGAGAGGTGCTGGTGATACCGACGGCCCGTGCCTGTCCTCGATACCTCCCACCCTCTGCTTTTTTGTTTTCTTTACAAAACTCCTTTGTTTGCCGGGGTGCGTCCCAGGGCCAGCAGCAGGCTCCGTTCGTAACCAGGTTTTGGTGCACAACTGTGGCCAGACCATACAGATGGAGACTTGAAATCCTATCTGTCTGGAGGGAGCTGCAAAGCTCCTTGTCACGAGACACTGAGTGTTGAAAAGGGTGGGTGGCTTTTTGTAGTGGGCTCAGTAGCTGGTTTATGAAAGAGAAACCCACTGAGGGTAATGAAGTATAGAGAAACTGCTTTGCAATCCTTGGGCCTCTCATAGGAGACTTGGGGATTCTGCACGTTCTGTGCTTCTGCTCTGTCATATGCATCTGCTTTTGGCCACTTAAAGGCTCAGGGCACTGGGCTAAGTGCATCTTTGGGCTGACCCAGGCACTGTGCCTGTGCTCTTGCCTGGCCCTTTAAAAACCACCTTGTCGCTTCAGAGCGTTTGAGACCTGGAGTCTGTTGAGGCAGCACACAGCAGCTTGAGGGAACAGAGAATAACTCCGTTCTCTGGTCCACACAGGGTGGTGTCTGGAGAGGCAGGGAGAGTTAAGAGTGAAGCAAATGGAGGTGACGGGAAGGGAGCCAATGAAATAAAAGTGCTTAATTCTCTTCATGTAACTTGTAGAATTGGGGATCAATTTTGACCACATCTGGCAGAAGACACTAACAGTGCTACACCCATTAAAAGTAGCAGATGGCAGCATCATGAACGAGACTGATTTGGCTGGACCAATGGTTTTCTGTCTGGCGTTTGGAGCCACGTTACTACTGGTAAGATACCAGTTACGAAATACTGCTCTGGGCATTAATATTCTTGGAAATGCTGGGGGGAGAAAAAAAGCCAAGTTCCTTATTGGAACTGACTTCTTGGCACGGGGGCCCCAGGCACATCCTGACCGAGGTTTTGTAGCTCGGTGGCAGGAGGAGCTGGGGCTTCTCTCAGCGCTGGCTGGAGCAAAGGAGTTCACTGATGTTTTGTTTGGTGGCGTTTGAATCCAGGTCTTTGTGCTTGGCTCTTGCATGGCAGTTACTTCAGTGTAACTCGTGCTTCTTTTCACACTTTGCTTTTGAGGAACATGCCTCCCTTTTGTCACAGGAATGGGTGTGACCCGTGTCCTCAGATTTTTACCTGTTTGAGGTTTTTTAAGAGATGGAGACCTTTTACTTTCAGAATCCTACCTTGCCTTTTTGCAGTGTTTCTGTTACCTTCTGTCTCATCAGGAACAGCAACACTGGGCACAATATAAATATTTGAATATTCATTTAATTTCTTCATTTAGGAATTTCATCTTATGTTTAGTATCTGAGTCTGTTTCTCTGCTTTATCTCTTTGTAACTCTTTTCTCCCTATTCTTTATTCATTGATCTTTACTGGTATTCAAGAGGCAAGGAAACTCAAAATTCATATGTAAAAAGTAATTTCATTTGTGTTGGTACATGAGGCATGACTTTGGGTATCAAGAGTCAGTCTGGTAAAGTGCTTCTGAAGGAAACCTGCTTTCAGATTGTTTATGCTTCTTAATAGCTCAGCAGCTGTTGAAGCCTGGTGGGGTTTTTTTTTTTAGTGGAGCTTAATTGAATTAAGACTGGGCTTTAACGACTGAAATGTGTCAATTTTGAAATGCCAGAGCAGCAGCAAACACATTTCCTTGTCACAGAAAGCTTCCGTAGTTTTGAAGAGATTTTTTAATCTCTAAATTTGTTCAGGCACTGCATTTATTTTTTTATTTATTTTGGCCTGAAATTTCACACTGCTCCAACACTCGGAACACAGTGCTTTGCTACCAAGGGCACTTTAAGCATATTTCTATAAGTAACCTTTATTTATAGAAACCAGGCCAGCAGAATTAATGGGCATGTTTATAACAGATACCCTTGAGTGTGCTTTTCCTCAGAAATTATCACTTTCTCTTGTGTGCTGCTATTTTTTCTGAAGCCATTGAATGTGGTGAGAACAAACAAGCTTAGCCTAGTAAAAGGTTAAAGCAGATGTGATGTGTTTTCTGAAGTTAATAGTGGGAGACAGACCTCAGAGCTACACAACCGCCCTTGGAACGGTGGCCCTGGCTGCCCTGTTCTGCGGGGTGGGCACCGCGCGGTGTGCGCGTTTTGATGGGAGTTAGAAGGGAAACATCAACCGCCGTGGTGGAGAACGGCTGAGGATGTAGGGTACTTGCATTTTGAAACAATGCACGTGTGCTTTCTGCCTGCTTGTTGGCAAAGTTGAGGGTTTGGCTTTTTAAAGTACACCCGAGTGAATTCTGCCGGTGCGCTACAGCTCGGCTTCGGCTCTTCTGCGGAGCGTTGATCATTTGTTTGTGGAGTCTGTCACAAATTAAAGGACTTCAGCTCTCAATTTGTCAACAGGTTCCTGAATTACAGGGGTTTTTTTGACTTTTTATACTAGTTCTCTAAAGGCTATTTTTGCAAGTAATCAGTTGCCGTGAGAAGTCAGTTGATTAAGCCCTAAAGAATTCCCAGGCTTTTGCAGCCCAGATCAGAGAATAACATCTGTTCTCCAGGATAGGGAGAGTTAGGACAACTGTGCCTCTCGGGTGTGTAGGGAATGCAGGTGTTCTGGAATTCTGTCTGTGGGAAAACGCTGCCTGTTGAATGCGAGCGTTGGGATTGGGAGTGGGAGACAAGGGGGAAAGCGAAGATACCCTGTAAACCTTCATCCCTTTCCCCTCGTTTGTGGAGTCGCTCCGTGTCCCGCTACCTAACGCGCATTCCTCTGCTTGACTTTCAGGCTGGCAAGATTCAGTTTGGTTATGTGTATGGAATAAGTGCAATCGGATGCTTAGGGATGTTTTGTCTCCTGAACTTGATGAGCATGACGGGGGTGTCGTTCGGCTGCGTAGCCAGTGTCCTGGGGTACTGTCTCCTCCCCATGATCCTGCTTTCCACTTTCGCAATTGTATTTTCTTTGCAGTAAGTACATAAACTTTATCCTTTGGTCATAGGTTCCTCCCCTATGGGATGAAAGGGATTTTCATATTCATGTAACTTGAATAAGACAGGAATTTGCAGTCAGTGTGAAAGCATAAATACCAACACCGTTCAGGTGTTTCCTGGATGAAAGATAGGCAAATGCTGGTTTTATCAGTAAGCCAGTTAACAGCTTTTAAATGCCCAGACTCAAATAACAGTATCATTTGTTTTCAGTGAACTCTGAGACTGACATATCTCAATACCTGTAAATTCTGAAAGTAGTTATTTAAGATGCAAGTGTGAATTTGAGAAACAGAAGAAAATCAGTGCTATAGCAAGTCAGGGACTGAGAAAAACAAACTTGGTGTAGTTCATTTACAATTTTGTATTTATTTTGCACAAAGTTAACTTGTTTAGGGTTGGTGTTTATGCTGTCATAACTGAATAATATCATTCTGAAGTCTTTACTGGAACTATTTCACTTAATGTCAACTGCAAAAGCTAAAATCAATCTTAGAATCTGTAGAAGGTGTTAGGAGTCCAGTTATGGTTCCTGTAAGCACACACACAGAGGTCTTAATGAATTCTCTTCTCATTCCTGTCTTTGCAGGGGAATGATAGGGATTATTCTCACGGCTGGAATCATTGGCTGGTGCAGCTTTTCTGCTTCCAAAATCTTTATTTCTGCCTTAGCAATGGAAGGACAACAACTTCTAGTAGCGTACCCCTGTGCTTTACTGTACGGAGTCTTCGCTCTCATCTCTGTCTTTTGAATGGACTGTCCACACTGTTGGACCAAAATAAAAACATCAACTGGGAACACTGAGTTGGACCAGAAACAGCTGCAAAGGGCTGTATAGTGTTGCTATCTCGAAACTTAGACCTGTTTTGAATCATCTGGAACAATGAAAACAAGTGTCTCATGTTCACTTTTTTAGGACTTGAATACTGTTTCCAATTGACCTGAGGTGTCTATAGCTTTAATAAGTGTCTGTGCTTATCAAGTTAATGGAATTTCATTCCCGTTCTTCTATCATTAGAAAAGTAATCTCTGGTTGTTTATTTGAGGGTTGTATTTTTTGTTTGTTGTTTTGTGGGTTTTTTTATTTCAGGGGAATGGGGGGGGTGAGGGGTTGCAGTTATAAACTGGTAAATTTGTATCCAGAGAAGTTAACAGCACTGCCGATGCCGTAGATTTGGGGTACTCTGAATAAATCTGCAGGAATAGCTTCCTTAATTCCTGTCCCCTCTCACCAAAAGCAAAATGCACAAATGAACACAAGCAATTAGAGTAATTTCTATATTTTAACAAATGTACTCTTAAGCTATTTGGTCTCATCTATTTGTTCATTTGATGTGATAGTATTTCAAGATTTAAGATACTTAAATTATGAAGTGGGAAACAGATGCTCAAAAGTTAAAGGGATCTGTAATTCTGTCACACTTGAAGTATGAATACATTTGGATGTCTGAGTAGCTGTATGTTAACTTGGATTCCTGAAGATGACTTCAACTAGAGTTTCTTTTCCTAAGTTGCACAAACTAGTAGATGAAGAGTAATCTCCTTTGCAGTACTTCCAAGGAAAACACCGTTTTGGAGATGCTACGCTTGTCAGTATTGTAGTTACTGTAAAATAATTTAAGGCATATTGATTAAATTTTCCTTAAATTTTGAAAAAGGTGCTTGATTTTTTTCTAATCTCTTTTTTTTTAATGGAGTTCAGTTACTAAAATGGAAACTTCAGTGCTGAAGCAGAATCATGTATTAAACTGTATTTGGTTAGTGGATTCAGTACTTGCTTCAGTCACAAGTGCTTGATCTGACAGGAGAAAAAATAATGATGTCAGTCCCCTTCAGGCATAAGAAGTGGGAAAGCAAAAATGGTTTTCTTCACAGAAGCACTTGGTAGTTCTTAAAATAAGCAAGAAAAGGACACAGGGATATTTTATACTTATGTAGCCAGTAATTCCCTGCCCCTGCCTTGGAAATGCAAGTGCTCTAACAGAGTGCTGGTTCACAACGACCACTTCTTCTGCAGTTTACTCCAGGGGGTTTCATTTCATTGAATTTACCCCGGGTGTGGGTCTGATATTCAGCTGTCATGTCCATGGAAGGATCTATTCGCAGACTTCAGGAGCTGAATCGTGGTCAGACGCGTTGGGTTAACGCCTCCTGGTCAGACTCGGTGTGCGAGTGATCTCCAGCGGAAAGCTTTCACCGTACTGATGGATGAAGGAATGATTGAAAGGCTCAGCACACCTTTCTGTTCACTCTTCCCTTAGTTCTGCACCATCTCCTAAAAATCTCTTCCTCCTGCCACTGGAAGCTACTGACAACGTCCCTGGGTGGCCAGAACCAGCTCTTGTTCTGTCTCTGGGAGTTGTGGGAGGTGTCATGTGAGTGTAAAGCCTTCAGGGACCAAACACGGATGCACAAATCTGGTGTGACTCATGTTAGGTACTGTAACTGACTGTTATAGGGCCCTTTAAAACTCACACACAAATTCAGTTTCCTTCCAGAAGCAGATTCGTACTTTGCTATGTTGTTACAAATTACCATCCTAAATAAAAGTGGTGAGTTGATTTATTTTTATTTATTATTTGGCAAAATGTTTTACTCTGGCCTTGGTAGTCAGATGTCTTTGGATTAGGAGACCACACCTGCCCTGCTGCACAAGGTTCTTTTAATGAAGACCACTACCTGCTGATGGAGCATGATGTCCTCTCTTTGTGCAAATAAATCACAGTGATTGCTAATGAGGCCTAATGAATAACAGAATTGTTGTAGTCAGTATAAAAGCTCACATCCTTTCTTGAGCACGCCAGGTTCTAACACTCCAGTACGGTATCTTGGTGAGGCAGGCTCATTAAGCTTACCTTGCACCTACAGATGTGGTTCATTTCGTAACGCTTGCGCTGATTCTGTAGGGTGGTTATGCTGCTGCAAATAATCCACAGCACAAGCAAACTAAATGCCCAGGAAAAACATCAAAGTTGGCTTGTCCCACTCTAGCACTGGCGATGCAGATGCTGAGTTTGGGAAGACCATATGAAAAGGTATTTATGTAGATACCAAGTTGTCCTTGCTCTGGCAGCAGGGGATTCTACACGTTCTCCTTCAGCAGTGAGGTTTGACCAGTGACTTTCAGGAGTGTTTTGTGCTCTTCAGCTCAATGTGGAGAATTTAGCAGTGAATTTCTAGCTGGTCTCTTGGAGGCAGGAGAGAAGCGGATGGGAGTGGAAGGTCAAACGCTTTAATTGATGGAGGACTTTATAAAAGCACAATGATATGTCTAGACTGGTAGTCTCAAATATCCCCAATTTCTGGTACATTAATTACTGTGATTTCATTGACTCTGTTTATTGCTGTTCTAAAATCAATTCCATTGATTTTCTGTAATAATGTTTTGTCCTAGATCTTGCTTCAATTTTAGTTACATTTCAGACAATTTAATCTTGCCATCCCATAAAATGACAAGATTATGTGCTGTAATTCTTCACTCCTACATTTGCCTTTCATATTAAGTATGACTTTTTTTTTCTTTTAACTTTCTAAATCTGAACTGTCCCCCCCAGTCTGTTAACATCAGTATTCTCAGCTAGTTTTCAGTTGAAATAGGAGCATCGCTTGCTTCGTTGCCTCTCGACATTTTCATGTTAGCTTAAAGCATTCAAAAATGAACGCTGCTGTTGCTTTTTCAAAACTGCTTTTATCAGCACACCCAATCTTGAAATTACTTCCTATTCTACAAAAGTTACAAGTTACCTTTCCCAGTCAGTCCAGTTCTTGTCCCAGTTTGGCCGTGCCTTTGTTTCTCAGGTCAGGTGCTTTGCTGAGTGCAGTTCAGTTTGTTTCCACAGGCACTATCTCTGTAGGTTATCAACGAGTTCCACAGCACGTCCTTTTCTAAAAAGCACTTTATCTCTCTGCTTTTACACCTTTCATTGTGTACTGGTGCTGGCCCCTGTTTCTCAGGGGCCGTTTCCTGTGGAGTGGTGGGAGTCACTTGCTAATGCACTAATGGTGCCTTAGTTTGTAGCATTACCATTGTTTAAAACTTTGTTAATAGTTTTAGGACCCACGTTGGCTAAAAGAACAGCCAGCGCTTTGGGGTGTAGCACAGAATGGCTTATACCTAATGGGTTGTGCCAGGGCAGGTTTAGGTTGGAGCTGAGGAACAATTTCTTCCCCTCCAGGGCTGTCCCAGGCTGCCCAGGGCAGGGGTGGAGTCC
>JANIJG010001987.1:78754-104905 GCA_024611175.1 Megaceryle torquata | reverse complement strand
ACTGAGGGCTTGAGTGCTTCTTTACACTGTGATTGATTCTGTCTCCAGTGGTATGGGCCAACCTCACAAGTCAATATGCTTCTTTAATATTGCTTAAACTGTCTGGACATCTCAGGTCCACTAAGTTGGTGTTCATTTGTTGCATAAATGCAACTTCTGGGGCTTATTTCTGCTCCTGTTGTTGAAAAGACCATAAGAATGTACACTATGATGCTCCACGTCCTGAGTCAGGACAGATTCAGCTCCCAACCTTTCCAGCCCAGCATTTTAAGTATAGCTCATTTGCTTTCAAAAGGGCTGTGTATTTGTTGCTCCTTAATACCAAGCCTGATGTGATCCACAGAAATCTTCAAACAGAAGGATGCCTTCACAGGGTTGTCATTTCTAGAGGGTTGTTTTCCCCTGCAGTGCTGTTCTTCTTCATTCTAATGCAGTGCTAGAGCTGCTTTGTCTTTGCCAGGCATCTTAAGAATATCTCAGAACACTTGTTCACCACTGAAACTCAGGTTACTCTGTGTGGTCTGTCATGGCACTTTCTTTTCCTTGGAGCACCCTGGGAGGCAGCTGGTTACCCATAATTATAAAACAAACAAGCAAACAAAAAGCCTTCTCTGAAAAACAAATTAATAAAAAAACTTGTTTTCCAGGTGCTGATATTGTTCTCTTTTCAAAGGAGCTGATATTGTCCTCAGGAAGGTT
This sequence comes from Megaceryle torquata, assembly GCA_024611175.1. Lineage (NCBI taxonomy): Eukaryota > Metazoa > Chordata > Aves > Coraciiformes > Cerylidae > Megaceryle > Megaceryle torquata. The sequence goes on along the minus strand of JANIJG010001987.1, from coordinate 104,206 downwards.
TTCTCACATTGTCCTTAGGCTAAGGATATATGTATAAAGGAAAACATGGTACAAAACGATCTGAGCTGGCTTTAAAATTAAGCTTCATCAGCTCACAAAATGTGACCTGATTCTGGATGTAGTTGGACTTGTACTGATGACTGAGAAAATCCCTCCTGTTTCGTGTTCCTACTTAATTAAAGGTGTGAATTTAATGTGAACTCATTAAACAAACTGAACCTCTAATTATACACAGACATTGCATCTTAATGCCCCTTAGTTTTTATCTGAGCTCACTTTTTTTGTATCAATAGAAGGTGATGTTTAGGTTCTTCTATTTCCTGAAGGCTTTACTGAGGGGAATTCATCTGACATCCCCCCATAAGATGAGCCTTCATGGGCCTGGTGAAACTCTGACTTTCAGGGGATACTGAAAAAAGAAACAATGACATCCTGGAAGTACCATTCAATATTGCCAGACAAAAGCACAACACTGTGACATGGTGTACATGGTTAAATGATCCAATAATGATGAAATTTGAATGAAGCCCTACAGCTTTCTCAAACTCCATCTCTTTCATGAATTTTGAGGTTGCGTATGTCCCATCCCTGGAAGTGTTCAAGGCCAGATGGAGCTTTGAGCAACATAGTGTACTGGAAGATGTCTCTGCGCATGACAAGGGGTGGGAATTAGATGATCTTTAAAGGTCTCTTCCAACCAAATAATATTTTATGATGATCCTATAATTCAAGTAGTTTCTTTCTATTACTTGTTCACAGATGTTTCTATATAACAAGATTAATGGAAGAATATAGAAATTTAAATTTTATTTTTAAATGCCTCTTCAAGTCATTCACAATTCAGCATCCTAGAAATCCATCTTCATTTGTCCATTTATTAGTGAGATTGCTCACATATTAATACATCGACATTGTTAGAAGTAGGCTATAAAAACCTGAGCACATATAGCTGCTTTATTATTTGCTCAGCTCTTTCATCTGAATTTCTATTCCTTCCAAAGCTTTTCCAAGTACCCTAGATCTTCCAGAGCAATGCCTCTAAGTCCTCTCATCCTGCTGTCTTACCTAGAAACATAGTCAAGTCTACTTATGGTCTCTTTCTAGTCAGCGTGCCACCAGTCAACAGGGTAAATGCTGCCTGTGCTGCAGCTAGTCAGCTCTCCACAGGGTTTAATTGTCAACTGGGCCCTGTCTTTTGGAGGTGAATCATGCCAATAGTATCCACTGTCTCACAGTTTCAAGTAGATGAAGCCAAAAGGCTTTGGAGGAGATGCACATAGCCTACAGAATTGATTTATTATAGAGTTTAAATACTTTTAAGTCTTACACTCTCCTGTTAAATTTAGTCAAACTTGACAAGTGAATGCAAAGGTATTTGGGGGAATGGAGATGATAGACATACAGTGAGATGGTACAACATCGGGAAATAAAGCTAAAAGGTGGAAAGATAAAGGAAGTAGAAGGAACACAGACCTTCCTGATGTGAGATATAAAGCTCTAACTTTCTAGCCTTCAGGAAAATTCTATCCTTAGGAGGGGATGCATTATTTAAGGACTATTTCCAGTTCAGCTCTTTAACCTTCAGCTCAGAAAATGGAATCCAGTCACCACAGAGAAAGAGGATGTGGGTGCCTAGATAGAATAAATTAATTAAATACCGGGCTTCTATTTTCTGACAAGGTTTCTGTTTTACTGCCATACCAGGTGAGTTGCAAATTGGTGCCCGAGGAAATTGTTTCTGTTTACCTGTTCTTGAAATCAACATGGGATGTTGATAATAAGAAACATCATTAGGTGTTGCTGAGTATCTGTCAACTGTTTTCCTCCAAGGAAGAAGAGCAATTTGAGGCATACCATGAATTTTATGTCTCCACATGGATTTGTAGTGTGGCACAGACCACTGTGGGGACAAAGAGTCTGCTTGCTAATGGTGCATTGTCATGGCTCACTGTGAACTCATCTGCATAGGAGCATGACATTTTTCCTTTCTCAGTCTCACCCCACTTCCTCTCATTCCTAATGTCTTTGCAATTAGCTTTAAAAACTCCTGGAGCTCATCAAAGAACACCTGACTCTGATGGATTCTTCAGCAGAAGTAACTCTCAAATGATTTCATTAACATTTGACAGAAGAAACAACCTCTCAATACCCTCCCCATGGTGATTCTGTTCACATTTGAACATTCCCAGGAGTTAATTGATTCAGAAAAATGTACTCATAGGAAACATTTTCACAAAGGAGGAATCAAGGCCTGTTGCTGTAACCCTCAGCCATGCTGAGCAGTGTGACCCAATGTGCTTTGCCTGGAGATTTAGAGGCTGAGTGGAAGATTATGTCTGGAAATTGTTCTGCACCAGGAGGGATGAATAGCTGTATAAAACTTAGACTTGTTAGCTGTTTGGACTCACTTTCAGGGGATTATTTACCTCACCAGAGCATTACACACTTTCCTCAGACTGGCTTTAAAATATCTCTGGTAACATGCTTAAAATATCTTCAGCAACACACTTTTTCCATCTCCTCTGAGAACATCCTATTGGCTGCTAAAAGCAGTAAAAAGTTTCTTGATACTGCCTTGGCATGGGAACTTTGCATGGATAAAAAGCAGCTAGTTCAGTCATTTTTAGAGAACTCGGGAGATAAATTTTGTGATAGCTGTATGATGGACTGTGTTTTTCATGCCTATTAATATGTGCTAGCAGTGCAAGCAACTCCTGCTGGCTGTTTGGCATTGGAAACATTGTCAGCAGAGCTGTCACCTTTGTGTCCCACATTACAAGAATCTCCCAGTTTTAGTCAGCACATATATCCTTGGGAAGCAAACATAAGGGAAAGAAAGGGGTAGCTTAATGTGAAAAAAGTTTGTCCAGTGCCTAGGAAAGTATCTTGAGCTTTAAACCAGCCAAGCTCAATTTCTTGCCAGAAGCAATTTGTATTGTCAAAGTCAAGTATCTTTTTATCTGAGGTTCACTGTACAATTATGATCTATTGATTAGGCACCATTTTACAATGACAATGAGTTCAAGTGGTTTGTTGGCACAGGTCCTGAGCAAGGCTTGAATTCAAATCTTATCCAACATGGAGCTGACTTTCTTATTTGCTTCATAATCTTACTTTATCTTTACTCAACCACATGGGTAAAATTCTTATTTGACCATGCTTGGGGTAATAGATGAGTGAACTATGCACTTCAAGCTAGAGATAAAGCATCAACAAGGTTTGCTGGGGTTTTTTTACAGTCAGTGAAGCAGTCATAAACACAGTAATTATCACTAGAAAGTCCGCCTGGAACAAAAAGAAAGCCATTTGGTCAGCTTTATGAATTAATCTATTTACTTAACAAATCTTGTAAAACACTACTCTTTGAATCAGAATTATTTTGGCTGGAAAAGACCTTTAAGATCATTGTGTCCAACTGTTAACTCAGCACTGCCAGGTCACCACTAAACCATGTCCCTCAACACCACATGTCAGTGGCTTTTATATAGCTCCAGGGATGGGGACTCCACCACTTTGCTGGGCAGATCTTGAAGAAGACAAGATGTGAGTCTCAAATGGCATTGTCAAGTCTGTGCCAAAACTGGACCAAAAGAAGGTTCTACAGAACCCACTGAACTGTCCATATTGACTGAGTCAGATATTGTCCCATGGACAAAAGTCTTCCAGTGGGCCACATGAGAACAAGTTACTTCAGAATCGAATACACTAACATGAACCACAAAGCATAAACTGTTAGTGTTCTTACCTTGCTACAGCATCCTTACCAAGTCTTCCCATAGGCTGCTGCCACTGTATGACAAACAAAACAAAGGCAAAGAAGGAATGGACTGGGTGCAACAAAATGGGCTATTGACATAGTCTACAGGCTTTGTAATAATTCCCCTCAGCTCCTGAAAAAGAAACAGAGGAAAACTGTATGGATTTTCTGGGTCATAGCTCATAAGGAAGCTTTGGTAACATCTAGTACATGCAGGCAACTCCTAGGGGAGTTGTGCAAGCGACTCAGCCTGGTTATGCCTATCTGTGGCCCTATCTATGCAGGGACACATGTGGAGCTGTGTAGATGGTTCAGCCCTGAGCTGTCCATAAGGCCCAGGCCAAACAGGGCAATGATGCACACACAAAGAACCAAAACCTGAGCTGAACCTTGCAGTTCCTCAACAAATGGTATGTCCTGAGTCTCAATTCAAACCACCATTCAGCTTCCTGAGAAAGTAAGATAAAGAGATGGTTGGCTTCAGTGGTGATTTCAACTGACAATTTTGTGTATGCAGATGGCATAATCCAATCAGGCGTAGTTTTGCCACAACCACCTGGAGGGTTTCAGACACAGCCTTGTGTATTCAAACTGTATAATCAGTCCCATAAACCAGAGGATAAAAGTCCTAAGTACCTTAGTAATTGGAAGTCAACTCTCCAACACTCACCTGTATGGAGAACCTTCCCCCTTGGTCATGACATCGTCCAAGGTGACTTTTCTAAGATTGAGAACCCTTACGTGGAGTGGTGAGAGAGTGCTTAGCATGCTGTAAGTTTGGAAACATGGGTGATTAACTAGCACATATATAATATTTAGCATGCTTTCTAATTTGTTACAGTGTATTCTTGCTTTTAGGTTGTAATAGTGCATTCTGCCACTGTATCCATAAAAACCATTAGTGGCATATTAGACTTTAAATAGATGGTTTGCTTGAGCCTTACATTGAAACCTATGAGGTCAAATAAATAATTTACTTAAACTTTACAGTCCAGTCTCTTTTGGCCACAAAAAAGCAAACAGATAATCCACTAGCAGTTAGTAAACCTTCCTTCCAAGAAGGAAGACCGGGGCTAGAGATACAGTGACAGACAGGGACACCAATGAGTTTTGGCCTCACTTCTTTGACAGGATGTAAGTTCAGATTACTTACACAGTGTACTGGGCATTGGATGAGCTAGTGGAGTCCCAAAATCCTACTGTGTGCTGCTGCTGGTCAGGAACTGGCACTCAGCATGTGTCTGTTTTTGCAGTCTCAGTATTAAGTTTACCTGATATTTGCACCATAATGTGTCATATAAGTTTAATAAATGTTGCCCATTATTTCTGTGTTGTGATCTGTTATGTTTCAGAGATCCTGCTGAGAAATTCCAGGACTCAAAAGGAACTACAGTCTCAAAATAATGGCCTGCCTCAGGGCTCAGGTCTATCCCTGTTCTTCTTGGCTTCTTCACAAATTGCTGTAAATCACCTACAGGCCATGGACAGAGGGGCCAAGTGCACTGCTTTGCTAAGTAATTCAGGAGATCACTCAGATATTAACAATGACAATCATTAGCACAGAAGTAATAATTCAGCACTTTTGAAAGAAAGAAAGGAGAAAAAAAAAATGCAAGACTGAATTCTCAACCTTGTTTAATTTCCTACCCTTCTTCCCAAAAGAGTTGTCAGAAGACCCAAAAGGCTTAGGGTGGACTAGCTGTTTGCAAACAAATGTTGGAAATTACCTGAGTTTCTGAAAGATCCTGCAGGCTCACCAGCCATCCCTCAAGGCTACATTGCCTGGGAAGGACCTACCTATGCACCGTAGGTGTTAAAGGATGGCTTTAATCTGGATAGCCTTTACAGGATCTGTATGCTTTTGTCAGGCTATCTTAAGTGACAATCCAGTAAGATTTCATTAGTTTTCCTATATAAAATGCAGAACAAAATATGGAGATTCCAGGGCAAGTCTTTTCAAGCAAACATGGGCAACACTATAATGACAGTACATCTGTTGAATGTGATTTCATGACCATTATGATGTTAAAAAAGAAAGTGCAATGACATATTATAAACATATGGGTTATGATGCCACACTGAGTGTGATGGAGCCTTGGCCCAGGCTGCCCAGCAAGATTGTGAAGACTTCTCTGGAGACTTTCAAAACCTGCCTGGATGCGATCCTGGCAACCTGTTCTAGGTGAACCTTCTCTGGCAGGGGGTTTGGATGAATTGATCTCCAGAGGTCACTTACAACCCCTGCCATACTGTTATTCTGTGATTCCATATTTCAGGCTTTTTTTTTTTTTTTTTTTAATGCTGAAGGCAGCTGCCACATAAAAGAGAGAAATCCTGAATATGGACTAGATAGAGCTGCCTAAAGACTGAGCTTTCATCTTAACACTCAAAGAGGTGTTTTTCAGACATTTCTACGCAAGCAGCAAGGCTTGCAAACAACTTCATGATTTTGTGAAGTGGCACAGGATGAACCCAAGCCATGTCATGGATATATGGCTGAAAGGTGATGACAACAATCTACCTTCTCAAATTTTATTTCCTAGACTACCTGGGGATAAAGGTCCCTTGCTAACAGCCTTTGCTGTTATAGCTGTATACCAACTACAGTCAAAAATTTTTGGGATGAGGTTTTCTCTCTGGAATTTTCTTAAAATGCTTGATTTCATTACTGAATGGTTAAATATTTTAATTCACATGCTTAACCTGACTGTCTGTATGAATAGAATTGCTAAATGTACGTGTGCACCTCTGAGTGCACATATACAGAAAATCTGGAAGGTTAGTAGCATGAGATGTAATATACAGTAGGACCCAGGAGAGTGAGAGAAAACTGCCTGAAATTAAAAGCACTTGAATAATTTTCTATAAGACTACTTATGCTGTTAAGTTCTCATACAATCAATACATTACTTGACTTCACTTTAAATGATGACATCTTCTTTTTTCAAATGTTGTTAAGTCTAATTAAAAGGAATTAGTCACGAGAGTGACAAATTTTAAGCTAACTACAAAATTACTTCATGTGGCATTTATTACAGAAGTCAAAAGTGGCAAGAGTTTGAACCAAACTGGCAAATTCAGCAAAAGTAATATCTTGGCATCAAAATTCTTCCTTAAAATTAAGTAATTTGTTATTAGGGTTATTCTTTTCTCTTTCTCAAATACCTTTTTTTTTTTTTTTTTTTTTTCCCTGTACTTTCTTTTTCTGTTAGGACTGAAGAATAAAGAAATTGTGTAATAGTGAGTAATAAAATCTGTCATTCTTGTGAGTAATGCTTTGTAATTAGAAGAAGTAAAAGTAAAGTAAGTACAATGGTGTGTGGTGTGCAGGGCTGGGGGTGTATCGTTTCGTTCAAAGGTTTTTATATTAACAATGATGCTGAACTTTCAACGCTAGAAAGTTCTCCTTGAATTAGCATCAAAAGGTGCAGAGGTTTATCTGTACTTTCAGTTGCACCATGCTGCCATAGCCATATAAATCACACAGAGTGCACTGGGATGAGACCTTCTTTCATCGCTGAAGTTACAAGCTGCAAGCATAAGGGCTTTGGGAGGATGAGCTGCTAAAACCCTGACTGCCTTTGCAATCCGGACGCTAGATGGCTGAGTTCCCCTCTCAAACGCTCATGTGCACCGGGTCATGCTCTGCAACAGGCACCAGTGGGCTTTATGATTTCCCTCTTCAGGACCTGGCAATTCCCCGTGATCGACCTTACTGCTCTTATCGTCCTCCCTTTGCTGCAGAAGCACATGAAAATGCTAATCCATTGGATTAGAAAGGTTTCGTTTGAAATATTTCAGGCCCTGTGAACTCTGATCAAGTCCAAGGCTGTGTTTCAGGGGGCAGGCTGGCAGTGTGGCCTCAAAGCCACGAACACTCTTTTTGTCACATTCTTTTAGTCCTTTCCTGGGTTTATCCAGAGCCAGGTGGTTTAGTTGCTGTACCCTCTCCAGCTCTGGAGCAGAAGTCTCTGATGTGGCTGCTCCAGAGCTGGGAACTTTAAAAGATGGGTATTTCCCAGCCTTGGGCAGAGATGGAGGATCTGCCCCAGAGCTGGGTGTGCTGGAAGCCACCTGCAGCTGCTCAGTGAAATTAACATTCTCATTAACAAGCTTGTTAATTGCCAGCTAGTAATGAAATACACAAGAGTGTCAGACTTGCTGAACAACCTCTGGGACCTGGGAATTTCTAGTTCCATGGGAATATAGATAATATTTTGCTTTCTTCTTCACACAGGCAAAGAATGTCTCTTTCAAAAAGACCATCAAATCATAAATCCTGATTTTCAGCCATCTATCCTGTCTATTCTCAGAGATTCCAGGGAATGTTGAGTTCACCACCTCTACTTTTAAATTACCCTGAAACGTACTTACTGCCACTTTTTGGAAATCCTGTCTTGTTTTAAGGCTAAATTCAACTAACTTCAAACTTCCAGTTATTTGATTCAGGAATTTCTCTTGCAAGACTTGAAACCATAAAAGTTGCCCTCTTCAGTATCTCAGATACTCTGTTAAACTATGAAAAATTATGTAAGAAATCTTTTTATTCATTTTAATCAACTGATGTGATTTTGCACCCTAAAGTTGATATAATGTAAACCTTTCTTTGAAAAGTTGCATTTTTTAACACTTTTCTTCAAGTGGAATTTTGGGAGCAGCCTTCATTATACAGCATGCAGAGACACTATATCAATAATTAATCTAATAAATACATTTTGCAGGATTGTCTTAGTGTGTTTATTAGAGGATTTCTTTAAGAACTTGTGTACATCTGTTTCAATGATTTCTAGGACCTGTTCAGTTTCCAAATTCCTTCAGTTTCTCTGTCTCCAGAGGTAAAAAAACCCAAACATTTTACTTGGTCGTCTTCGGTGCACTTCAATCAGTGTGGTGTTGAGTATTTTAGTAATGGTAACTTTTCCTCATTATTACTGATTCCAGAATCGTTCTTATGCTGTATGCCAGCATTCACTAAACAGACAAATCAATAAAAATGTAGCATTTATATATCAGGAAAAAAAAGTATTCAGCAGAGTTTGCTCAAACTCTGTTTTTAGGCTGATTGCAGTGAAAAGATGCAGGGAAAATCTTTCCCCCTCCATTCAAAATAGTGTTTAATGTACCAAAAATGGTTTTAATTGATGTAGGATGTGGTGGGTTTTTTTGTTGTTTTTGTCATTGTTTTGGGGTTTTTTTTTTGTTTGTTTTGTTTTTTTTTTTAATATGGCAGCAGCTTCAATCTGGAAGGCACATGGTTACAATCTAGTGAAACCAAAGTAGGTTATATCATCATGACTTTCTTTATCAACCAGACATGAAATCTCCTCAAAAAGATAACAGGTTTCTTTGATGAGACCTACTTTCCAGGGAACAATGTCATCTGGTGCTGTAGTGATATTTTTAACTTTGAATTTTATTTTTCATGATCTTCTGAGTTAACAGTGATTTTGCTTGCTGAGGAGTAGTTTTCACAGTCCAGCATTTAAGTCCGTAAGTGCCCATAAGGCCTCAAGTCCCTTGAAAGGTCCACAGTTTTCCAAGATGTGTTAAAATAAAGGCAATTCCCAAACAGCTTCCAACACTCAGCTGATTTTTCTAAGAAGTTGGAGTATCAACATACATGCTGCAGAAGTTCTCAAATATTTCCTTGCAATGCTTGTGGCCTCACATAGTATAAATGTTTATAGATCAGCTTAAACCTATTGGGACATTTACTGTCATGATGGGACACACTAGAATGGGTGCACTGGGGATGCTGCAACACTCGCTGTGTACACAGCTGATATATTTTGGCTGCAGGCTTGGGGATCACAAATGATGGGAGAAATTTGTTGCATCCAGGTGTTATAGCCCTTCTTCTACAGGGAGGAATTTACAGCTACATTTTGTCAGGCCAAATGAGTGTCTGGGCAGTATTCTGTCTCAAACAGTGGTCCACACGTTGTGTCTAGTAAAATGTAAAAGATAAAAATATACTGTTATTTCCATGATATGTTCCCTAGAGATGGGTGGCTGAGGAAATACTGCGTCCAGAATGCTTGAACCTACTCTACAAAATCAGAAGAGGGTGGTTGCTTTCTGCTCCCATGTGCCCAAGATCCAGAAGGCAGAGCGAAGGTTAACTGCTGTGCCTCTTCCACCCCTGTTGATTTGGCATGTGCAGAGAGACTTGCAATTTTCTTATCGGAGCTCTGAATTCCTTAATCTGTTTGCCCCTTCTGCAGCAGTACCTCCATTTGGTAAATAAACCAGGGAGGGGAGCGATGAAAGTACTGAGGCAAAGCAAAGTTATTATGAACCTGTTGAAAACTGTGAAGGAACTAAAATGTGAGATGGAAGAGGAAGAAGAAAAAAGAATCTCCCAGGGGCACATTTTGCTGCTCGAGGGATATCAGGCTGAATAAGTTACAAATAAACTGTCATTTTAAGAGCTACCAGGCACTGATGCAAAAATAAAGTTATAACAACAGCTCCTCAAATATTATAGGCTTTTAGTGCTTTACTACACCTGCAGTCCTGAAAATTGAGTTAAGTCTGTACATTGATGGTGACTTTGCTGACAGACATTTAATATTTTGTTTGGGGTTTTTTTCCTTAAATTTTTAGTTCTTGATATGGTCTCTGTTCTGACTATACTGGGATATACTGCTTTGAACACATTTCCACAGGACTGTTGCTGGTAGACATGTCAGTTTGATGCATACCAGCTTGTGGTGACCATCCACACAGCACACAAGCAAATATGGATTTAGTCCAAACTCTGAAAAGAGAGGATTGAGAAGCAGGTTACAGGAGTATATGTCACTCCATTATGAACCCTATTTTAACACGTTTCTCTGTTTTCCCACTACCGGCCATGACATTTTCTTCTGCAGTTACAGCATTTTCTTCTTTGGTGACAAATTTCCACCCTTCAGCAGAGGTTTCTCCTAAGTGTAAATGCAGATGCAGGCAGACATAAATCAGCTTTAACCTCAGGCTTTTAAATGCAGTCCTTTCACAGCTCCATTTGGTATTTGGCCAAGGGCTGAACTTCATCTTGGCTTGCTCGGGCACTCAGAGCTCAGCATGCTCCACAAGGTTATAATATAGGTGCTAATACCTAGCCCTAGAGAGTTTGGCTGTTTAGAACCCTTGCTCAAGTTCGGAAAAAAGTTTTGACATCTTGTAGTTAGATGTAGAGGGATTGTGTCATTTGTGGTCCCACAATCCTTTTCACTGAATGTAGAATTATTGAACCCTGGAGTGGGAAAAATGGAACAGAGGGACTTATTTCCAGACCTGTAAAATCATGGTCAAGAAGCACATTTCATCTAGGTCTCCAGGATGGTTATATTTGCTAAACAGAAGTAGTTTCAGGTGAGTAAAGAATAGTTTATGTACTTGCTAGCACAAAGGAATAAGTTATTCTTTTTGACTGTGGTAAGTACCACAAGAAACCACAGGTTTGCCCTTCAGGAAAACAATTGGGAAAAAGCTTCCTAATGCTAAGGTTAGAGAAGTGGTGAAGTAGATTCCCCAGAAACTGGAGTGTCTATCACCACAGGTCTTTGAGCAACTTGGGGAATTTGTTGGGGCTGAACGAAGAGACTAGATCACCACCAAATAAAACTTTTGAGGTCAAGTTGAATGTGAGAGGCACTGCTGAGAATAAAATGGATTTGGTTTTTTTCATTTTTTTCACAGGGCACTATAGGCACAAATCTGATTTTTCTGATCTGCAGCATCGATCAGAAGTTACCCTTATGGCTATAAAATCCCCCTACCTACATTAGGAGAAGAAAAAAGATTCTTCCAAAATAAAACATGCTCACAGACCAAACAATCCCTTCCAGACAGCCCTCAGGAATCTACTTCCCATTACTAAAGTTGATACCTATTCTCAGCTATTTTCATATACATTTTAATGCGCAAACTAGCCCCTTCCTGTCTCTGCAGATGAAATTCTGACATTACCTAGTTTGCCTATGAAATGTAGACATGTTTTTCTCCCTCGTGTGGTGTATGTATAGTGGGTGCTCTACTTAGAAGGGAAACAGAAATAGAGGTGTTTGTACATGCCTGTAAATCTGTTTTCGGAAGGCAGAAATCCCAGTTCCTTAAGCACCTCCAAGTCCACTCCATAAATCTCTGCTGGGAATTTTATCTTCACACAGCACAACTTTTGAAATTATGCACATATTGAGGAACTTGCTGAAGAAGTGGGACAACCCAGCGTCATTTAAAAATGTCGTCTTCGTACCTTACTGACTTGCTATCATATTTTCTGGAGCTTTTATATCATGCTAGCTGACCAGACAATTTATTAAGGATTGTGTGGGGAATACTGAAATGAACTGCTAAGCACTCTGAATACTGATGTTTGATCGAGTTATAGGTTTCTGAATAAATTCTAGAAGTAGGAAACCTTATCAGTGTGCGTAAAAGTTACATGAGTTCCATCCAGATCCTGCGTCTTCATCGCTGATAAACACACTTCACAACACAGATATTAACCTCTTTAAGTGTTGTTTGGAAAATTGGTTTATTACTTTTCTTGTGGTCTGTAGCATCTGTGGGAAAGAGAAAGCTCAACAGAGTATTTTTCATAGAGTCCAATGAAATGTTTTTTCTCTGGTAAGCTAAAAAGTGGATAATGTTTTCACTTCAATGAATGTTTCGCTTCAGTGCTCAGTTTTTGATTTCTGTTAAAAAATACTTCTGATTGAAGAAATGTCATTTCCAATCAAAAAATCAAAATATTTTATTTTTAAATGAAATGCTTTATCTCCTACAGATTTTGTCCTTCCTGATAAGATTTTTGCTTATCTGTCCGAGACCAAATGATTTGTGAAAATAACAAACTCCAGAATAATTTTGAATTTATCAGACAGGCATTTTTCAGCCATTCTCAACCCAAGAATTTAGGTTTAGTGGAATCCTTTAGTGGGATGAGTTCTGGGCTGAACCCTTAAACTAAGTGCTCTTCAGAGCTGTGACCTCCACATCTGTCTGGCATATAGAATTGGGACTTAAAGAGCTACTACATTATCAATAAAAACCCTCACCTCTATTATTTGCCACTAAATTATGGCTTAGTTAAATTTCTTACCATGTTAAATTGAAGGGATGAATGAAAATCTGTAATTTCTGCTCTGCCTTTATGAAGTTCCAGTAGGTCTCTGATGCCTATATAGGAAATCCTGCTGCAACGTATTCTTTATATCCAGTCACTTCTCTGATTAAATTTTTTTTTTTTTTTAATTATGAGTTTTTTCCTCTGGGGAGGTGCAAATGGGCACTCAGTTACTGCTCTGCAAGAACTGAAGGGGGAAGATGGGGAAAAAGGATAGACAGGACCATAATTTGCACATATATGAAGTCCCAAGTATCATGTAAATTAAAACTCTAATCCAGGGATATATGATGAGACTATTGAAGATCTATCTCTCTGATTCCCACTTAAGCCAGATGACTCAATCCACAGGAGCAAGTTGGCTACACTGACACGAACTACAGCATTTAGACCACGAATAAACAGTCTGAACTCCAATTCGCCATGATTAAAATTTTCAGCTTAAACCAAGCTTTTGCAGCTACTTGTCTTTCATACATTTCTAGTTAAATGCTTCTTTATGTCTATCTGTGTCGAATCAGCTAATGCTAAAGAGTTTATTCCTAAATGCAAATTATCTTCTGTTCCAGCTTTAATAAAGATCCTGTCATCTGAATTAGCAGTTGGTTGCATTAAAACAAACAGACTCAGATTGATTGCCCTTTACCCAAACCATCCTTACAAGTGGAAAGGACATATCAAGTAGAAGAAACAGCCTTTGAGGTGCGTTATTGAAACCACTGGAGCTCTCCCTTTTTAAATCCCAGAGCCTCTGAGAAAAATGATGACTACTGATATTTCTTGGTAGGTTTGTATTGTTTCCTGTGGACAAAGAGAACTTCTCCACAAACAAAACTGTCCCCCATGATTTTGGTGTCCTGAAATGTGTCTGGACTTTTACAGGCAAGTTTGTAGCACCAAACTTCTGTCCTATAACAGGGAAGGAAGGTAGTCACAGAATCTGCTTGCTGGCATCTGCCAGTCAAGACTTGTACACCTTGAGCAGCTGTAAGGAAAGGTGATGGTGAAGGTGTCTCTAGATTACTAATGCCAGGGAGGAGAGGTATATTGAAAATGTTCTTCAGTGGAGAGCAATTAATTGTCTGTGTGAAGCCATCCAACTGGTGGTGTGAAGCCACCACAAACATATGATATTTATCCTGTGCTGATCACTTGGATCTCTCTTCAGCGGAGGGAAGTGGCTCCATGGAATGATCAACACTTATCCTAGCAAGGGAGTCCAAGCTGACCAGCATTTGCATGGTTTAGGTGGCAGTCCTTTCCCATGAAAAGCAGTAGCTCAGTGTTTAAAGCACCTACGGACCTTTGTCCAAAACAGAGGAGTTGCTAGATTTTTAGTTATTTTCAGAAACCCTTGGACACCCAAATCACTGACTAGAACTTGCCCATCTTGGATGGACTAAGGCACATCATAAGCTTAATTTCCTTGTGTCTGATGATTCCCAACAGTTAGACATTTAGGTTATCCTTGGGATTGGACATGGAGCTCAGTATGGACTCACTAGCCCTCAGGGGAAAAGGACTCCAGGAGAGTGCAGGACTGGGGTGAGGTTAAGCTAATGGGAAAGATCTAGCACCAAAGGCAAAAGATGTGACTCAAGCTGCAAACAGCCAAGATATGGCTCCTTTGGTTTTCCTTTTTTTATTACTAGTATTATGAGCTATAAATCTTGAAAGCTTCTCAGTCAGTAATGAACTCTTCTTTTCAAGGACTTTATTGCTGTGTGTGCAACAGTTCAGTATCTGGGCCCAATCGACTGTGGCAGATTAAGAGAAACGAAGATGCATAGATGCAGATGGTCACATCAGGCATTTGCATATCCTTAGTTTTATAGCCAAGCTAGCAGATAACAATAATGGGGCATTGCAGACATTACCCTCTGGTCGAGAGTTTTAAGCACTTTGGACTTTGTTAGGTGTTTGTGACATCCAGGTGGAACTTCTCAGGACAGGCAGGGTTTCATACACCTCAGTCCTGACTTTGTTTGCATCCAGCCTGCATAGAAAACTGGTCTATCCCTGTGGAAGAAATGGGGATCAGAAGGGACATTTCTATCTTTTGGGAGGACCACGACTCATCTGCCTTCTTGACCTTTTGTGTTTGGACAGTCATACTAGAGCAAATGTGAACAGCAGGACCCTCACTGATGGAAATCCTCTAACTGTGGGACTCATTACTGCTGTCTGAGCAGGCATCTGGCACCTTCTCAGATGTGTTATTGTCTATCTGCAATATAATGCAAGAACCAGGATGGTCTATGTCCCTGCAATTAGCAACTTGGAGACACTTGGGATTCTCCTCATTTCACCATAGAGAACTCCATCCAAACTGGTCACTTTCAATGCCCTTTATAATACAATCATAGAACCATAAGATGTTTTGGGATGGAAGGGACCTTTAAAGGTCATCTAGTTCAAACCCTCCTGCAGTGAACAAGGACATCTTTAAGTAGATCAGCTTGCTCAGAGCCCTGTCCAACTTGTCCTTGAATCATTTCAGGAATGGGTGTCAAGCTTTAGGGCTTGGCTGGACATCAGATGAATGACGGACTCTCTCTATTAACCTCTCTCCCTTCCCAAAGGGGAAGAGAAAGGAAAAGGGGGAGAGAGACATGAATTTGGGAAAGAATGCTAAAAAGCTTTAATGGCAATAAGAACAATAAAATGAAATATGTAAAATTTATACAAGACTAATATCAAACCCAACCCCACCTGAAGATCATGGCATCACCATCAACACTGATGCTGTGGAGCAGGCACTGGCGAAGTCCCAGACTGCACTCAGTAGCAGAAGGGAATTGGATTCAGGAGCAAAGACAGAATGAAGTCCTCCTTGGACACTGGACATTGAAGGAGAGGTTTGACCCTCGTGATCTCTCAGCTTCTACTGGAATAGACATACATGGGATGGAATAACTCATTGGTCAGTTTAAGGTCACCTGTCCTGTCTGATCCTCCCCACAGGTTCAGCTTTTTACTTTCTGCACCCCCAACATGGTGCACAAGATTTAGCAGTGACCTTGGTCTGCAGAGAAGTAAGTATAAGCAAGAACCTTTCTGCACACACCAACCCTTGGTAGTTACTATAAATGTCAAATATTACCACTTCTAGAGGCAGACAGTGTCTGCAAAAATCTGCCTTTAACTTCAGACAGTGCAGTTACTAAAAAGACTGAGCTGAAAAATAAAATGACTGAACAGAATTAATTCTAAGTCAAACCCAGGCAATAGGGCATCTACAATCTCTCTGGGCCACCTGTTCCAGTGTTTCACCACCCTCATCATAAACCATTTTTTCCTTATGGCTCATTAAAATCTCCCATCTTTTAGCTTAACATTATTATCCCTTGTCCTGTCACAACAGGCCCTGTTAAAAAGTCTGTCCCCATATTTCTTATAAGCCCCACTGAAGTACTGAAAGGCTGCAAGAAGGTCTCCCCAGAGCCTTCTTTTCTCCAGGCTGAACAACCCCAGCTCTCTCAGCCTGTCTTCATTGGAGATGTGCTCCAGCCTCTTGGAGGAATCAGAAGAAATAAATTTTTAGGAAGTGATTCCTCTAACTTACATTAGCCACATGCTGTTGGAGGAGATAAATTGTGCTCTCACCCTCATGGCATCTCTCCCTGCCAGTTCTGCAGGGCGCTGGGAAGGACTAACTCAGATGGAGCAACCCACCTTGAGCAAAAACAGAGCTGATATTGTTCTGCCTGCAGTTATTCCAGAATCAGGGAGGTGGAAGGGTGGTCCAGAATTAGTCAAGAACAGTGCACCTGACTTAGTTTAATCTAGGCCACAGACATCCTATGGCTTGTCACTTCTTTAGGAGGGCTGAGATGTCTTGAAGAGCTCTGTTTCAGAGGCCAGCTAATGTGCCCAAAACCCAGGAGGGTGAGACTACAATTTTGTACTGGCCAAGATGCACTTAACAGTGCACGTCTTTAGTGGGCAGTGAGACTGGTTAAGGGTCTAGAGAGTAAGTCTTATGAGGAGCAGCTGAAAGAACTAGGGTTGTTTAGCCTGGACAAAAAGAGGCTCAGAAGAGACCCTCTCATTCTCTAAAACTATGTGAAAGGAGGTTGGAGTAAGGTGGGGATCAGTCTCTTCTGCCATGGAACAAGTGATAAAACAAGAAGAAATGGCCTCAAGTTGCACCAGGAGAGGTTTAGGTTGGACATTAGGAAAAATTTCTTCACTGAAAGGGTTGTTAGGCCCTGGAACAGGCTGTCCAGGAAGGTTGTAGAGTCATCATCACTGGAGTTATTTAAAAGTTATGCAGATGAGGTGCTGAGGGACATGGTTTAGTGGTGACCTGGCAGTGCTGAGTTAACAGTTGGACTCAATGATCTTAAAGGTCTTTTCTAACAGAAGTGATTCTATACTTCTATATTCTGCCCTTGCAATGTTCTTGCCCCAGAATGAGCTGAAAAAAACATTTAGGGGAAAACTGGAAAGTATCCTTGCTCCAGTTTCTCATGCAGCTCTGAGTTTTACAGATTCATCTCTTTGTTCTTGTCCTAACATACTGGGTATAATTAGACAACCCCAGAGCTAACAGTGTCTGCTAGACTTGCTGAAGATGCAGAGGGAAACACTTGTCAGACACCCACCAGGAAGGTTGCCCTCACAAAGCAAAGTGGTGTACCATGACCTACATCACACGCACCCACCTACACTGCGTGTGGGCTGCGTCTTCTCCCGGGGGAAGCCCGGCAGCTGCATGTGGGTATTATTCCAATTAGTTTTCACGTTGTCAACGTGAGTGTGATATGGAGACATGCTGGCATGTCCTGCATGACAGCATTCTGCCAACAAAAGAGACTCCCCCTGCTACTGGGGAAATGTCATCTATCTGGAAATCTGTCCATAGATTTACAGATATTTGTGCTGTTCCATGAAAAGAGTAATTTTTATTTTAGAAATATGTATCTGTTCCTAAGCATGTGTATCTTTATCCCTCTCCCCATACAATACTTGGCTGACATTTTTCAAACCCAGCTGCTTAAGCAACAGGAAGGTTGGGGTTTTTTTTTTAATCCTTATGTGTCATTATCTAACAGCCTGTATCCTCCCATCTCAGGGAGGAAAAAGCTCTCGGATAAAGCCCCGGTCCCTTTCTCACAGGCTGAGTCAGCAGGAGATGGTTATTTTTGTGTAGCTGGAAGGCAAGTGAAGGGGGAGAGTGTACTTGCACTGCTCACTCCACCTAGAAGGGAAGGTGAATGCTCCACAGGGTCCACAGCATCCTCCCTATGCATGGTGGGTCATATCCAGCGCTGAAGAAAAGACGCCCTGGTGAAGAGGTGGCATGAAACCACAAACAGAGCTGTTCAGGGTTTCTGGGTTTTGCTCTTAGGCTTCACCATCTAGGGGAGATGCCAGCTGTTGCTGTCCACATGATCTTACAAGCCTTCTGGCTCTTAGTGTTCTAATGGGCACAACCACTACATGCTGCCACTCACGTGTGTTTGCATTAGGATGGTGGGAAAACTACAGGCTTCCTTCATCCTGGAAAGATGTTAAAAAACCAAACCAAAACAAAACAGATGGCTAAAAACAACCATACTGTGTATTTGCAGGCAAAATTCTGCAATTAGTTGGGGCCTGTTACTTAAGACTGTAAAAACAGAGTGAAATGCAGAAGCAAATGCAGTTACTGCTACAGAGAGCAGCAGATGGGGGAAGACTCAGCAAACACGGTTTGCTTCTTTGCAAAACTTTTCAACAGCAACATGTTTTTTCCTTCTCTCTTTTTTTTAGTGTGTGATTTTGTTGTAGTTGTTGTTGTTTTGGTTTGGTTTGGTTTGTTGGGTGGGGTTTTTGTGTGTATGTTGTTTTTTGGTTTTATTTCTGGTTTTTTTTTTTTTTCCTTTTCACTCTGGCTGTTGCTGAATGATCAGCAGCTACATGTTTGGAATAACTTTAAAAGCTGATAAACACACAGCTTTGAAGATAGTGTGAGTTTTTAGGAGGCAGACACGCCTCCCTCTGTCCTGTTAGCCACCAGGAGGACCTTTATTGGGGTTATAATTGAAGTTCACCCTTTAATCTAGGGCAAAGTACTAACAGAAATACAGGTTTTGATCCTGAAATAATTTACAAATTCAGACTAATAGCCAAGCTTCCTTGTTTTCCCCACAGTTTCATATATATTAAATAGCAAAGAAGCCCTTTGCTTCATAGCCTTATATTTAGACTCCTCTTTCTGGCTGTGGGAACCCCCAGTTCAAGCATTTATTTATTTATTTAGGGAAGGTGTGAGGCTCTGAAATTCCCATGAGTTACAAAACCACCCTTTGCCATCATAAGTATTCAAATAGGTATAAAATAAACCAGGGAACAATGGTGAAACACAAAGGTGAAACACAAAGATTCTTTGCAGATTTATTTATGCCTTTCTGCTTAATAGTTCTGAGCAATACTGGTCTGTAGCTAAACCCTGAAATCTCTACACACACACATTGCCCCTGAGTCGAGCACTGGTCCTGAAATAATTTCTGCATCAGGAAAAGCTGTCAATGTGTCAGGAGGTCTGACCACTCTCCAACAAACCTCAGGAGGCTGAAATATTCGGCATATCCAAGAGCACTCAAGATCACAGACTCCTCAGAGCTACAGAGAGACTGATGGAGGCTTCTTCCCCACTTTTCTCCCGTCTAAAACTGTTCTACCCTGCTGGGATAAAATACCTTTTAAATGTCAGATGAGCAGAAGCTGGCGGGTGGCTTTACCTCACTCCTCAGAGACATTTCTGACTCCTCGGGGTCTCCTGACTCACAGGCAGTGCCTGGGGGACTACACTACCCACCTCCTCAGCGGGGGAAGGCAGGTGGGCAAGGCAGAGCCCTGGCCCTGAGGGGAGAAAGATGCTTTTTTTGCTGTGACTCATCCGTGTGCTGCCTTCGGATGGAGAGGCAGCAGTTTCAGTGAGTGGGAGTCACTTTGCTATTTTCTGTTTACAGGTTTTTCTCACTGTCTTTTCCCACCTGGGGACAGTGGTCCTGAGAACCAGAGCTGCAGTCAGTTTGTGGCTGGGACTGTTTTTTATTTTTTTATTTTTTTCCCCTGATGAAGATTGAAAGTTTGCTGTCTACAGAAGAAACTGGAAAATGAAGAAGGGGAGAGAGGGAAGGAAAAGCTTGTTTTGGGCAGGGATGGGTTATGCACAGATAAGTCTTATTTTACAGCCTAGCATCTAGCCTGTCCAGAGGGTTTATTGTCACTAAAGAGTAGTAACATGTCAACTTGAGAAAGGGTTGAGCACTGACCCTGAAATAATTTCTTCATAGGGAAAAGCTGTCAATATGTCAGGAGGTCTGACCACCCTCTTAGAAACCACAGGTAGCTCAGATATTCAACATCCCCAAAAGGACTCAAGATCACAGACTTCCCAGAGCCTCAGAGGGAAGAGGAAAAACAAGGCTTCTTTGCCTCCAGATCTTGGATAGATGTTTGATCCCAGTCACTATATCCAATGTCAGTCCTTTCACATAGGACCCCAATAAGCTATTAGGAGTCCCTTTAGGTCAATGCTTCCTCCTCTCAAATCTGCCAATCTTTCCATCAAACTTGTTGTCACTCAAGTCCATTTCACACTGGATGCATTAGCCATGGTGAATCAATTGCATGGCTTGGGGCTGGGTTATTAGTGCCATTATCTTGTTTACTGTTTGTGAATCTCCCTAGCTATAAATCAATGCCCTTCTAACATCTTAGTAGAAGAGAAGGTCAATTATTCCCATGTTTTGCATGTCAAAGTGATGATGGGGAGATGGATTCACTAAGGGTCTTTGCTCTGCCAGGTTTATGTTGCCTCCAGGGCTTGATCCTGTCCATGTTCTCTTGGAATACCCTCCAGCCTGGGCATCTCATTACACACAGTTGTGTGTAGAGGAGTTGTGTGTGAAGAGAAAGGCTCTGAGACACAGTACCCCAAGGCCAGTATCACTCACAACTTTCAAGGCTCAAAACCTTGCCCCAGAAGCTAACTTGCTAGTCATAAACAACTTAATGACATCATCTAGGCAAGGGCAGAGGATATCCTGCACTGGAATGAAATCTTTCGTGTTGAAACCATGGACTGAATGGTGAAATGGATTTGAATTGCCAGGAAACCCTTGTATTAGCCCATAGCAGTCTATGAAGTGAAAGGCCCACCATGGGAACTGCACTTGGAAAGCTGATGAAATAGCTTTGGCCTTAAACCTATTGTTTGACCATCTCTGACATCAAGGTAAAGCTCTGTGCAGAGAACTGGGGTTTAAGGCTTGACATGAATGAATGTTTAACAGTGGTGAACCAACTTCAGCCAAGCTAAGTTCTCCAGGATACCTACAACCTGGTGAGAAGAATATGAATCTTAGTTCTGAAAGTTCCGATCTTCTTACACAGACTAGGGACTTGAACCTCTGTCTCCTCTCTAACTGCCAAGTGCAAAAGCCAATGTACTTCATTTAAGTCTGAAGCAGCAAATTTTTGAGTTAGTAGGCTGGCTTAGCCACCTCACTCTGGGAGAGATTCCAGGCCTGGATCCTAAGTGAAGACCTCCCAATAGCATGGTGTTGGCTACCTGACATCCAAGCAGATTTGACACTCATATTTTCCCCTTCCCAACATATCCTGGCACATACAGTCTCGGTTATTGGTGGAAAATATCTATCTGTCCAAGAAAGCATGTTCTGAAAGAAGAAAGCTTACAGCTTCAGAATTACCAGTTGAGACTTAGCCATGTGGAATTTTGGAGGAGGAACCATGAAAAGACGCAGCATACACCCCATCTGTGAAAGTGGTGGGTAGCTGGAGAAGTACCCTGAGGTTAGAAAAAGCCCTCTCCAATGCTGAGAGATGGTAGTGTAGAAAGTAGTCTAACCTTCAGGGCTGGGTCAGATTTGTGATACCCATGAGGATGCATAATCTCCCATCTTCCATATGACACATTTCATTGACACATGCCATAGTCTCTTGCATTTTACATGTCCAGTTTTTATTCCTTATCACAGAGAGTAGACAAGGGGTAATGGCTTTAAACTGAAAGGTAGTGGATGTGGATTAGATATTAGGAAGTAATTCTCCACTGTGAGAGTGGTGAGACACTGGCACAGGTTGCCCAGGTGGGTAGTAGATACCCCATCCCTGGAAATGTTGAAGGCCAGGTTGGACTGGGTTTTGAGCAACCTGGTTTAGTGGAAGGTATCCCTGCCCATGGCAGGAGGGTTGGAACGAGATGATCTTTAAGGTCCCTTCCAACCCATATCTTTCTATGATTCTATGATTCAATGGTTGCCTGTTTTGTATGGAGATAGAATGAAGCTGAATCATGGACTTAGACTTAGACTTAGGACAGGGTGAGCTTTGAATCCTGATGTTGAAACAGCCAGGTACTAAGGGGAGGAGGAGATCCTTGCCAAGGATGAAGCAGATAAATTAACTGATGTCCTTCAGCTGCAGGAGGTTGGTGTGGTGGTGGCTAAAGATGCCCCAGACCTTTTCACCATCCCCACATGCTTGCTCTGGTCCTTGTTTTTTGCAGGACTCTGGTAGAAACTTAGGTAAACTTTGTGGTGGCTCTGCCTTTCCTTCTAGTCTAAGGGAAGCCAAGTACAGCCAGAGGGTGTCACATCTTGGTGGTGCCCATTGCCTACATTCCCAGATTCACCTTCACTCTAATGCAGCATGCAGCTTTTTTCAGTGGTTTGAAGGTCCTCACCCTGTGCCCTCTGAAACATCCCCTGCACAAGGGCTGCTCATGAATCTAGAGCTGTTTTACTGAGCAGTGGCATAACCAACCAATATACACTTTCTTTTTTCCAGTTTTGAGGACCATGATTAAAAGCTAAATTGTTAAAAAAATAACATTTAGATTCATGAATTATTCTTTTTTTGCTATTATATTTTTTTTTCCCAAAGCCATATATTTAAGCACAGATGTACCCTCCAATCATTTCCAACTACCTTTCTATTTAAAACAATTGAAAACATAAAATTATGTGCAACTAGGTCTGTACTGTGGAACATAACTCTTCTATTTACTTGAGAGGCAGTGATGAGCCATGTATGTTATACAATTATATGGAAGAAAGCAAGATTGCAGTGTTTCGGAATAAAAAAAGTGTCAGAATTTGGAGAGAAGGAGGATTATTGGAGGTAATTTATGTAGTTTAGAGCGTTTTAAGTCTAGTTAAACAATTGTACATCATGTGCAGTATATGACATACTAGGCCAAGGGAATTTAAAAGTTTTCAAGTCTGTTTCCTTTGCCAGCTTCCCAGATGGTGCTCCACCAGAGAAACCCATGGGGGTCTGTCATTTGTGGAGAGGCTGCTCCTGGCCTGGACTTTCCTGATGTTTACTCTGTCTTGCTTTGTTGTGTGATCAGTCACTGACCCTATCATGCTTCCTCCAGGGACCTGAGTGTGCTCTGAAACATTGTACAGGCCGCTAGATGAGCTGGCCTTCCTGACCATTCCAGTTCAACTGCTTCACATGTCTGGCCAACAGTACTTTTATTTTTATTCTCTCATTGCCCAAAGTTTTTCCTGTAAGTAGAAGTCAGGGCAGACTGCTCCTAGGCTAGAGGTAAAGGGAGCTGGGACAGGGTATTTAGGAAGAGGCACTGATGTTTCAGGACTTCAGTGACAATCAGCATTAAGATTACATATGTTTGAGTGCTCTGGAGGATGGGAAAATAGCTAAAGAGTTACTTATCGTTCAGACCGAGGGCTGACAATACTTCTCAGACCCAAGTACTTTCCAGCCTCAAATGCTGGAGAGTTCTCACCTTCTAGAACAGAGTCCTTTTACCAATGGGGGAGCTGAGGCACAGGTGAACCGGTAGATTTTTTTTTCCTTTAGTAGTTTTACTGAGCTGCTGCTCAGCACCTCTGGGAAAAACACAGCAAATACCAAACTAGCTTCATAAAACCTATTTGCTTAGTTTAACCATGTGGAACATCACAGATTTCTATTGAAGGGGCAGGAGCTCCCCTCCCAAAATTCTGCATCCAGAAAGGGTGAGAGAATTGTTAAAGTAAAGCTTTGACTTTGAAACAGTTGAGGTGGGGCAGAGGAGTTAAGCAATATAGCTCTGAGATGGTTAACAGGCACCTCTTTGGCTTGCACATCTCTGTGTGGGAGCAGAATACAAAGAGTAAAATCAGGGCTAGGCTGTGAGTAAAAGGACCTCAAAACGTGCAAGTCCAAGGAAGCCACAGGAGTGTTAGCAGGCTCTCGTCAAGGATGGGGAGTGAGCTAAACAGCTTCAGGTTGAGGGAGAGAGGCAGAAATGATGCTTTGCAATTTCCCTGCTGCTAGTGACTAATCTGATGGCAGCAAGAAGCAGGTGACCACCACTAGTATCCTCCTGTCTGAAAGAGCAGCCCAGGTGCAGGTGAACAGCATCTGGGCACTAATGCAAAGGTGATAGTAGCTTACAAATGGTCTCCCCTGCCACACGCATTCCTCTAGCAGAGGTGCTAGGAAGAACTTAACTTCAGGTAAGTTTGCTATTTGTTGTGATGGAATTTTTCAGAGAGACAGGATTAAATGGCAATTTATTGGGCAGATTCAAGAGCACGTTGCCCCTGCTTCAAACTTCAGGTAGTGATCCCAACATCTGATTTAAAAAAAACAAAACAGCCCTCCAGGCCACACTTATCTCAGATTGTGGAATCCTGTCCACAGCATTATACATCTACCTTCTCCCAAGCTAGCTGGTGCAGTAAAGTCTGTGGACAGGGTATATATAGAAGGTGCTCAGTTCACCTTCCCTAGCACCATATAGCTCCCAGGAAAGAGGAGGAATGCAGAGGAGAAATCCTGACTGCAGGCTACTCGTGTGACAACTAAGACCCCTGAATTTTCCTCTGTAGTCCTTCCTGGACACCCATCCTGCACCCCCCCTTCCCATGACTGAGGTCAGTATGCCTGAGGTGATGTTGTTCTTAGGGGTGTGAAAACTCCTGGAGTCTCTAAACAATTTAGCATTAAAAAACAAAAAAGGGCCCAACAAGCTGAAGTGAGATGGATCTATTTTCCTGTGACTGTCACACAGCTTACGATCACTCCTCAACGGCATGAGGCTCAGCCCTTTATTGTCCAGCTCCTTGGGGTTCTTATCCCAAGCCCTGAGGATCATGCCTTGGACACACAGACTTCCCAACACCCCTACAGATGAACCCGTTTCTGGTTGCTTGAGTTCAGTGCAAAGGATGAGAAGAAAAGTCACTGAAAATGACCAGAGCTCTGAGTATAATTATCAGTGCCCAGAAAGCTCTGCTAGGCAGTGTTGAAGGTTTTGAGCAGCACCACCCACAGCTGCAGAGTCATCATTACCAGCAGATCTTAGCTCCTTGCTAGAATTAATGATTCGAGACTGCTTAATTGCAGGTTTCTCTCCTTTGCCCTGAATGTTAATCCTTTTTCAGCCATGAAATTGCACAGGTTTTTTGTGAGATGACATCTTGTAATGGTGGTATTTCAACTCAGTGAGGCACTGAAAGTGGGACTAGATTTCCCGGCCCACCCGCACGCCCGCCTCCGCCACCCTGTCTCGCCCCAACCCCCGAGACCCACGACACATCTGATC
>JANIJG010001987.1:50344-78744 GCA_024611175.1 Megaceryle torquata | reverse complement strand
AGCATTAAAATGCCCAAGTTTTTTGTTGGGTTACCTCTTGTTATGGTGGTTTTTCCACTCCGTGAGGCCCCTAAAGGTGGGCTAGATTTTCCCCCCCCCCCCCCCATACCTTCACTTCTGCCCTCTCCTCAGAACAGCAGAAACCATGCTTCAGTATCACATAATGTAGGTTTCTTTGGCATTTTCAGCTACCTGTAAGAACTTGCAAACATAGAATCATAGAATCATCAAGATTGGAAAAGACCTTTAAGATCATAAAGTCCAACCATTAAGCCTATTCTACCAAGGTCACCACTAAGCCATCTAAGGCTTTTAAACACATCCAGGGATGGTGACTCAACTGCCTCCCTGGGCAGCCTGTTCCAGTTCTTGACAACCCTTTCAATGAAAATATTTTTCCTAATGTCTAGTATAAACCTCTCCTCGTATAACTTCAGGCCAGTTCCTCTAGTCCTGTCACTATTTACTTGGGAAAAGAGGCTGCACTCACCTCACTACACCCTCCTTTCAGGTATCTGTACAGAGTGAGAAAGTCTCCACTCAGCCTCTCTTCTCCAAACTAAACAATTCAAATTTCCTCAACTTCTCCTCACAGGACTTTTTCACAAAAGCCTTCACCAGCTTGGTTGCCCTTCTCTGAACTCACTCCAGCAACTCAATGTCTTTCTTGTGTCCAGAACTGGACACAGTACTCAAGGTGTGACCTCACCAGTGCCAAGTACAGGGACACGATCACTTCCCTTCTCCTGCTGGCCACACTATTTCTGATCCAGGCCAGGATGCTGTTCTTTCTTGGCCACCTGGGCACACTGCTGGCTCATCTTCAGCTGCCTGTTGATCAACACCCCCAGGTCCCTTTCTGCAGAACATCTTTCCAGCCAGAAACAAATTCATCCCAGGAAGAAATGGGAAAGGTACTTGGAAATACCTTTTCAACCTCAGAGGAACTGAAATAAAGAAAACCTTCCTAAGACAGTTTGAAACTTAAGATTCATTGATGGTAGAGCTGAGATAAGAACTAAGATCAAGACAGTGCTCTAACCACTGTAACACAGTCCTGCAGATGAAAGCAGGCAGGGGTGCCGTGGTGAGTGAGATTGTCATAAGGAAGTAGGTGTAGGTGCTGGGAAGACAACACAGTCAGGGAATAAAATAATCCCTTGAGACCAGGAGAGGCTTCACAGCTCATTCCTGCCCACTCTCATGATTATTTATGATAAGAAGGGGCTGCAGGGGGTTGCCATATGGGAACTTTTGTCAGGTGCTGCTCTTAATTTTTTTTTTTTTTTTTTTTTCAGAGCTTCATTGTGATTGCAGACACTGCTAAGCCACAATAGTGTGTGGAGGTTGCAAAGCAGAGAGCCTGTCTCACCTCTCATTTACAGAAATCCGGGTCCCTCCCTGGAAACCCCTCATTCCCTCTTCTTTTGTGCTTGGCTTTTCATAAGCCAAAAATCTGTGATAATTTCCTTTCCAGACATACTCTGAGCATCAAGAAGGTACAAAATGCTTCAGTGGCTTCAGAGATTGCTGAGAGTGGATTTAAGCAGGAAGCAGAATGAGTTTTCTGGGGTGGTTTTATGCGTGTGGCTCAGTCTCTGGGGAAAAGGGATTAGATTGACGGAGGGATGGTCATAAAGCAGCAGAAAAGAGGGACTTACATCAGAGCTACTGATTTCCATCTCTACGTCACCTAGCAACACTCCAATTAAGGACTTAACTTCCGAGAAATTGATTCCCTGGGAATTTTCCCATTAGGTGGCACCACTGGCCTTGAGAAGGCTTTCCTCTGCTCTGTCTCCTTCATGCCAGATACACCTAATGTATAGTGTGTATACCAGTGCATAGATCACTCCACCCGGAAAGCTCAGGAAAAGCTGAAAGGCAAGTGGGATTTGTGCAGACTCGGCAGCAACAATGGGCTGTCAGTTCTAATTAAATGTAGAGAAGTTTTGATAGGACCCAGCCTGTCTTCACAATGGGCATAACACAGATTCTGTAAAACCCCATGGAGTGACTCTGTAACCTGGCTTCTCTGGGCAAAAGAGTGTTATGGTTTCATTTAAACAGTACAAAAGCTGCTGAGTTGGCTCCTGAGTCATGCAGTATGCTCTGGGACAGCTCATGCAGACTATAGCTTTTAGCAACTAGTGGACAGCAAAATAAAATGCTCATGTGGTGACACCACCACCCTCCTGGTGACCCTCATACCACACAGTGTAGTGGACAGTGCAGCACAAGGGTAATTTCTAAGGAAAGCCAATGTTTCAGATGAACTCAGCAGTGGAAATACATTTTCTCATTGTCACTGGGTAATGTAATTTCTGGTGTGGCTGCAGGAAGCAGAGTCATAACTCACAGCTATTATGTTCTTGACCCATATATGAATTGCTGCTAGAAAGGGGATGGTTTGTTTGCTAGACTCACATGTTGATAACATGGTGTCATAAGGAGCTCTACAGAGATGGCAATTAATGTTTTTGGTTTGGTTTGGTTTGGTATGACTGGGTTTTGAAGGGAGATTCAGTTTGGGAATTCAGCACCAATGTTCCCATTTCTACAAGCTTTGTGTAGTGATTAGGTCAGGTTTAGAGATTTGCTTTGTTATCTTTTAAGAAACCATGTGAGATGAATCTCATTCCAGGAACCATTTCCAAACTGCTGGAGTTTACAGAAAAAAAAAGTCCCACCAGGCTCAGCTGGCCTTCTCTTGTGGTCTTTGGTCATCATACTGATGTCCCCATCTGGCCTTCTAGGATTTTGTTAATCATGATCAGTGCTGGTAATGTTAAATAGCTCACAGCTCTTCAGAGAAGAGCAAAACAGTTCTCTTTCAACATAATCAGAGGCACTGATGTTTCAAAAGAGAGAATCTTTAAAGGAAAAATAAATCTGGAGCAGGTCTACACTCCAGACATTATTAACCCTGCAAAGCAAAGCTTGACATACAATTAAACACTTATGATGGATCTCACAATAATCATCTAACAAATCATCTGGCTGTGCAATCCCTTTTCCCACTTCCTTCAATATCCAAATGAGGAAAAACATGCCAGAACAAGTCTTCTGTTCCTGCAGGCTGATCCAAGCTGTATTTGTAGGATCCTTAGTCACTGTGCTCAAGAAATTGCTCCTGTAAGCATCTTCTGGAGATAAATATAACCAGACCTGCTCTGAACATACAGCCACGGTCTGCAGATGATTTTGCAGGGGGCAGGTTGCAAGATTTCTTCCTTTTCCTTTTTCATGGATAATTGGAAAGACTTACAGGGGCCAATCCCCAACTACCTTCTTACAGATCCTGAGGTCCAGGTGGAGGTGAGAGACGCTGTTGATAGGATAGATAACAAGGATTTCTCATTTCCACTTCAGGGCTGAGACCTAATTCTGCAACTCCAATTATTGCTCCCTGAGCAATATTCTAGGTTTGTCTCATATCAACATCTCTACCAGACACAAAATGTAACAGAGGAATCAATTTCTCAGTTGGGTTGGCTGGTGGCCATGATATTTAGTGATGCCCTGGATTTGTTATTTGCACCTGTTCTTGGCACCATGGAGCTTTCAAGGGCTTGATCTAGCATGTTTCTAGGTCACATATAGGAGACAATTTAAAAGTGTAAATGGACAAAAAGCAAAAAGTCTATAGCAGTGTTCAGCTGTCCAAAAAGGTCTCCACATCATAAGCACAGAGATGCTGAGACTGTCAGCCATGCATATATAATTAGCTCCTCAGTGGTTGTAGGTAGGATCACCACTGGGATCCAGAGATGGAAGTGGTTTTGCAGATGGTATGATCCTGATGTCTGGGTATTGCAGCAGGTTCCATAGCCTAGTTTGGGAGCCCTAGATATTCAGGAACTGTTACCTAATACATGTCTGCTAGGAAGTATCCGCTTCTGTTGAGCTGAACATTCAAACCCAGATTTTTGACACCTTTCACTACCAGTTTTTTTGCAGATATGGAAAATTTACTGTGCATTTCACATATGTATTTTGGGGAGATGTGAATCTGGAGCTGGTAAAAGATGGTAGATTGTGATAGTCCTGTGAGCGTAAGTCCTCTATTTGAAGAATAAGTTGGTGGGCTAGGTAAACATCTCCCATATCACTGCATGAATATGCTTGGCTCCCATTTCCTAGACAGGGAGAGACAGATTGGTATGACGATTAGCCAGGCTCCATGGGTAACCCCAGATCCTTCAGTGGGCCCTGTGAAAAGATATTAGAAATGTCTATTCCACTGTAAAGTTCTTGGCTGGTCCTTGGATTAAAGTTGATTCCTAACTCCAGATTTTAACTGTGTTTTATGATATAGACATTGGTCTTTAGGTTCAGCAAGGAGCACCATGTTCTGATTTCCTACCAGCCCACCAAACCTCTCCCTGCAGAGAAGGATTTTGGTATTTTGAATATGTCAGACTAGTTTGGAAACATAACCAGCACATTCTGTCTGATGCTGTTACTTAGTTTACTGAAAGAGGTGCAAACACCCCAGTGCTCCACCCAGTTTTGATCTTTACTCTGCAATTAGCATCATGTGCTGAGGATCAAGAAATGGCTGTGGCACCTCAGAGTCTAACCCTGTGGAAAAGAACTGCATTTGACCAACCAACCGTTTGGCCTTTACTCTTTGTGTATTGATAAGAATAAGAACACCTGTTGGTTTATTTTTCACTGCTCCACTTCTATACATCCTCCCGAGTCATATTATTGTTAAAGTCATACACAGCTACATAGGTCATATACATTGACAAAGAGACTGTGTTAATGCTGTGGACTGTTGCTTGTGACCACAGTCTATCTCTGTCCTGTTCCCTGAAGCAACCTCTTCAACTCACAAGCTAATGTCAGCAAAAGCTGTCCAAAATGGTCAAAGGATAATTAAGCTCCAACAGGTTTTGTGAAAATTAATATCATAACAGGGCTGAAGTAGCTCAGCTGGGAGAGCGTTAGACTGAAGATCTAAAGGTCCCTGGTTCAATCCCGGGCTTCAGCACTCAGTTGTAATGTGTCTTTTTGTGCCCAGTAAGGGACTTTTCAGCAAATTGAGATGTGGAGCTACTGAAGAGTCCAGCAAAGGGCCAGGAAGATGATGAAGGGTCTGGAACTTCTCTCATGTGCTGAAAGGATGAAAGACATGTGACTGGTTGCCCTGAGATGCTGTGAGTCTCTATTCTTATAAATATTGAAAAGCCACATGGGTATGGTCCTGGGCAACTGGCTCTAGGTGGTCCTGCAAGAGAAGGCATTTAGACCTAATGACCTCTAGAGGTCCCCTCCAACCATTCTGTGGGTAGAGGACAAAGACAAAAGTTTGTCTTAAATAGAGAAAAGCAAGGCTAATGTCATCTTCATATGTTTCCATTATCAGTGATCACCTGGCCAGTCAGCACAACCATCCAGGCTGACCAACCAGCCAATAAACAGCTGTGATTAGGATCAGAAGAAACAGACCTACATTTAATAAAAGCAAGTTTATATACTCTTATCCTTGCAGAACCATTTGTTGAGTTAAAATTTTTCTCTTTTTCTTTTTTTTTTTTTTTCTTTTAGACAAGTTAATAGCTCTGTGGACAGAGATTGTTTCAAAATTAACTCATCAGCCACTCTGAAATCCTAGTGTCTGTCATCTGTTGCAAGTTCTGCAAGGCTACGTCACGCGCAGAGCCCCCAGATAAACTTCCGTTCTCATTTAAGACACCATCTGTGTCCCATTTCTGCAGCGCTTGGCAGAGATCTCTTCCCTTCTATGGTATATTTGTTCCCCTCGCTGAGCTGCAGCTTTCTTTGGAGGTGGGAAAGTCAGCGGGTGGAATAGGTGCTAGCTCTGTGCAAATGGAGATCGCTTGCCTGTGACAGTGTCCTCAGGTAGCAGGGTGCTCTTGGTGTCCAGCCATGGTCAGTTGATCCTGGAACAGACCTAAGGGCAGCTTCGCATAAAAGAAAGAGCCAATACTAGGTCATATTTGTCTACAAGAAAGGGAAGAGGCTTCTCTGGAACATTGGGCTGTTAATGAGGGTGAGAGCAGTGAGGTGAGGAAGAGCCAAGTTGGGGACATCATGGACTGGTCCAAAGACACTGGAACACCCAGCTGCTCTAGGTCCTTTTACAAGGTAATCAATGTAGTTCATAGTCTCGTCTTCCTATTATAGAATTATAAAATCCTTCCGGTTGAAAGAGACCTTCAAGATCATCAAGTCCAACTGTTAACCCAGTACTTCCAGGTCACCACTAAACCATGTTCCTAAGTGCCACATTTACAGAGCTTTTAAACCCCTCCAGGGATGGGGACTCCACCACTTCCCTGGGAAGCCTGTTCCAGGTCTTAACAACTCTCTTGGGGAAGAAATTTTTCTAATGTTCAACCTAATCCTCCCCTGGGGCAACTTGAGGTCATTTCTTGTACGCAATTAAATTAAGCTTCACTGAGTAATTCAGACAGCTGCCACCCACAACAAAGCATCAACAGCCTTAGCTTAGGCTTGCCATCAAAACATCTGAATGATCTGTGCCAATGACGTCGCTATGCCTCAGTTTCTCTAGCTGTAGCTGTGACACCTGCCTTCCCTTCTCTGAGTGTGCTGAGAGTTAACTTGTAGGTGAAAGCACTCTGTGTTCTCAGCTTGTTTTTGTGTGTTATCCCAGCACGTGTCCCCATGGATGATGCTGTATTACTCACATACCTCTCAAGTTGTCTTTTTCTCTAATTCCTTTTATTTGCAAGAACTGCAGAGAGTCATGCTATCCAGGAAAACACAGGTTTCATAATGCCAGCATCAGCGTCACTGAGCTGTGCTCAGGAGATGGGTCCTTAGGAACTCCTGTGACTTTCAGGTGAATTCACCTCAACTTGATCAGAAATGGGGAGGGTGGGGTGTGATAAGAAAGCAGAGGACAGCTTATCTACAAAGAACAGTGAAAGATGAAGTAAATAGTGAGGAAACAGTGTAAGAAAGAGGATGATGGACAGGAGATGATTTAAGAGACTAGAGAAGCCTGGGTCACCATTGATACAGACAGTTTCAAATGGCCAAGAAGGACTTTGGGATTCATCTGGAAAGTGAGAGTCTATCATATAACTTCAGATGAGATAAATTTGGAACATTTTGCCTGTCAAGGCAAAGGCTGGGAGAGATTGAGTGTTGTCTGTATGTATCTGGAGGAGATAAACACCAAGGATGAAGAATATGTGGTTGAGATAGAAGGCAGCATTATAAAGAATGGGTTTGAACTGGTTAAGGATGTGTACTAGCTGTAAATTCAAAGACTTCTACAAGTCAGTATATAGCTGCTCTCAGCAATCTCTTTCCTGTCCTTCAGGAAGGGCAACAGCTGCCAGAAAAGTCTTGCAGTGGGTCTTCTAGCAAAGGAGTTTTACCACAGGTGGTGTCTGGGAACCACCTTCCCATCCCTAATTTTAATTTTCACAGGATCACAGAATGGTAGGGGTTGGAAGGGACCTCTGGGGATCAACTAGTCCAACCTCCCTGCTCCAGCAGAGTCACCCAGATCAGGGGTCCCAGGATCCCAGCGTCTGAATGGGTTTGGAATCTCTCCAGAGAAAAAGACTCCACAGCAGCTTGGGCACTGTCACAGAAAGTTTTTTCTCATGTTCAGGCAGAACTTTCTGTGTTCCAGTTTGTACCCTTTGCCCCTTGCCCTGTCACTGGGCACCACTGAAAAGAGTCTGGACTCATCCTATTGACACCTGCCCTTTAGCTATTGATCAGCATTGATCAGCAACCCTCTCAGGCTGCTCTTCTCCAGCTGAACAGTCCCAGGGCTCTCAGCCTTTCCTTGGCACAGAGATGCTTCAGGCCCCTCAGCGTCTTTGTAATCTGTGCTGGACTCTCTCCAGTAGTTCCTTGTCTCTCTTGAGCTGAGGAGCCCAGCACTGGACCCAATACTCCAGATGTGGCCTCACTAGGGCAAAGTAGATGGGGAAGAGAACCTTCCTCCAACCTGTTAGTCACACTTTTCTTGATGCACCCCAGGATTTTGCTCCCCATCTGTCTCTGTAACCACAGTGGCTGATTGCACTGAGTATACTTAGGTTTCATTAGACATAACAAAGTGGGTGAAGAAGTGGCATGATGAATCAAAACCTTCTCTTCTCCATTCTCTTTCCCAAAGTAATTTTTACATTTTTTTTTAAAGAAAAGCTGAGATCTTGCATAAGCCACAAACCTCATGGAAACACCTGGGATTTAGCCTACTTTTGGAGTTGTTGTATTTCTCTTTGTTTTTGAGATCGTAGCCCAGAACTCTCCTTAGACATTGCTTGCTTACCTTTGAGCATCCACCAGCTTCCATAATTAATGTCATGTGAAGACTGCCATGTCATCACCCCTCCTTGACAAAGATCTGGAGAACAGCAAACAGAGAGAATATGGGAAGGTAGGACCAACTTGGAATGTTATTATCTATAAGTTTTAGGATTTACTTAGAAGATGTTTTTGCAGTTTTGTTCTCCAGCCATTCCAGCTCACCAGGTGATAACAAAACACTGAAAAGGACAACTTTAACTCCACAGAAGTGGAGTGGATGGCCACAGGTCCA
The DNA here is from genome assembly GCA_024611175.1 of Megaceryle torquata. Taxonomy (NCBI): domain Eukaryota; kingdom Metazoa; phylum Chordata; class Aves; order Coraciiformes; family Cerylidae; genus Megaceryle; species Megaceryle torquata. The sequence continues at coordinate 70,181 of JANIJG010001987.1, read as the reverse complement.
TCAAACTCTGGGTCAATCAGCAGAGGGTGGCTCAAGAAAATATCTGATATAGGGAGATATGGAATAACCTTTCCATTGTTTGCCCCACCTGCCAAAAATAGAGGTGCTGAGATGTCTTCAGAGGACAGTTGCCTTGGTGCTACCATATTTAATAACCTGGATGCACAAAGATTTTGTCTAAAACCGTTAAAATTCTTTCTTGATAATTTTGATAATTGCTGGTTGATGTGGTCTGCTACTGGTTGCAGATATTTCTAGTGCCCTTGCTCATTTTGGCAAGAGAAGTGGCCATCTCATGGAAGCAGGGACAGGACAATGATGCCTCCAAACCAATATCCAATAAGACAAATAGTTTTACAGCCCTTTTTCTTCCCTTCCTGTGTTCACATAGACATCTGTATCAACTTGAATCCCAGTTATATGCATGCCCACTGGACAGGCTGTGTACGTGTGCAACTGTTTTATTCACAGACCTGTGGAAAGTTTCACTGAAATAGAGTAGTTTCATGAAAAGACATGGAGAGGGAAGATCAGCAATTTCATTTTTCACCTTTTCTTCAACTCTACATTGGACTGCCCTCCCAGCTGTCCCAACTGTTCTTCTTCTGTTCCCTGCAACAAAAAAATGGGCTGGCAAAGGTGGCTGCCATGGGGGAGGTGGACATGGGAGGGAAGTTGTTGCTCCCAGGAGTGACAGCAAAAACCCTCTAGGCAGGAACAGGAATAACTAGTAACACATATCCGGAGCTCTGACTTGCTCGCTGTCTGTGCCACTCGCCCACTCAGCTCGGCTGGCCGCCCAGCTCCAGGCTGAGTCCACCCACCTGTGAGAGGGAACCATCCTGAAAGACAGCAAAGGAAAAGTTCACCTGGAGGGGAAAGCAAGCTCTCTCTAGAGGATGTGAGAGGAGGATGGGGGATTCTGTGAAATACCTTGGCTGCCTTTTGAAATGGACTTTCTAGACTAACCTGATCTGGGACAATGCAAGATGGGAAAAGAGGGAGACAAATGAGGCTTGAAGAATTGTGTTAGCATCCCTACCAAGGTGGAAGAGAAGGGAACGGAACATCTAGAAAGTTTAGCTCATGGGGATTAATGAATCTATTGCATATTCCTCAGGAAATCTCTCTTCCATGTTTGCAAACACTGCTTGACTAGGCTACAGTGTGTGAGACTGTCTTTCAACTATTTATGTAGACAGCTGCCAGCCCTGGAATGGGACATATCCCCCAGCACTGCTGGAGGATTAATGCTACAGATGGCTATAGACATATTTGTAGGTGTTGAGATGTTTGTGGTGTTTTGCCTCCTTCTGACATCTCCTGTCTCAACTTTTTTTCTTGTTTATGTTTTATTTCCTCCAAGAGGCCATGTCTAACCCACCTGGGGAAGACATGGCTCATTTCCCACACCACCACTCCTAGCTGAGGATCTCACAGGTCACACTGAGGATGCTGGCACCTTATTCCCACGTGTGCTGCTTGGATTACTTATCAGCACAAGTAGGTAAATCATGTTTCTAGTGGTATGGTCTCTTGATATAGGGTTCTGGTCCTCTGGAAAGACATCTCTGGGAAGGTCCTAGCATGCAGCTGCAGTTTCCAGAAACCTTGTCATGCCACTGTGTTTCCCCTGTCATGTACCAATGCAGGAACCTTTACAGGGCTGTCAGGAAAAAGATTTTCTGTGTTGCTACTTCTTAGCCAGTCATAACAGAGAAGAAAAAAAAAAGTCTCTCATCTTGGTGGGTGACCACATGCCACTCGTGAATTTGGTAAGGACTTGCTCCTGAGGTACAAGGAAATGCTCCCACTTTCTGTATCCTGTTGCAGACTCAATGGATGATGCTGGACAGGACTGAGAGAGTTTAAAGCCTGGTTTCAGAAGCTTGTCTCTCAGTATGCTTTCAGTTCCAGAGAGCTATCAGAGTATCAGGCTTTACATTTCCTGGATGCAAAGACCCTTCCCTAAGGGTTGTTTAGGTACTGTTATGCAAAGTTTACAAGCCAAGTGCTCAGACAGGTGAGCTGAGCTGCCAAAGCTGTATACTTGTGAATTACATTCTGTAACAAATCCAAGGTAATTTCACAGAAACATAGAATGGCTTGGGTTGGAAAGGGCCTTAAAGATCATCTAGTTCAATTTGTGTTACCTGAGCACACATTGGGACTAAGGTGGGGTGCAGGTAGGTACCTCACATTTGCTCCAAAAGTATAAGGCAACTGAGAGTTGCTAATCCATTTTGTGGAAAAAGCCAACTGCCTCTCCAAACCCTGAGCTAATATGTCTTTCCCCAGAGAAACACTAAGTTGCAAAGGAGTTGATTTTTACCTCTTTGGCCATACTGCGAGTCTGGGAAAAAATGAAAAGGACCTCACCCTAGAAACCTCAGTTAAATGTTTGAAGTTAGAGGTGATAATCTGAGATCTTAAGGCCTAAAAATCCTTGGCCAGAAAAACCTGACATCCTCAGTGGCTTTGCAAATCTTCCAGTCCTGGCTTTATTTCCATATGCTTTTTTCATTTTTCTTTTTTTTTTTTTTTTTAATAATTATTGGCTTCAACACTAGGGAGCTTGCATGGCAAATCTGCAGCCACAATAAAGTCTGAGCTCTGCTTTTGCAAGCATTTGGGCTGGCCCTGTAAGTGCAAAACTGGCTTCCTTCAAACAACAGACAATCCAGTACATCTGTGGCCACCCATCAAGATCTTTAATGGGGCAGCTCTAAAATCAGCAGGCAATTGTACTGCCTCACACTCAGTCCGAGTAAAGAAAAGCTGATGCTGTTTTCTATGCTAATTTTATGGTTTTCAAAAGCCCATTTCTTTTCTTCTCCTCCTTCATATAATTCTCTCTCTCCCTCTCTCTCACTTCTCCTGCGGAGGTGCCAAAGCCTCCTCCATCAATTTGTGAAAACTTCTGCTTGAAAACTAGAGCAGAGAATCACCCACGTAACCAGGCTGGCATGAAAATATCGGAGGCAGAGACACTGACTCAAAATGACTCGAGGAGTTTCCCCATGTCAGAGGGAAAGAAATTGGAGCCTGGAGTCGACTCCAACAAAATCCCTGGGGGATGAGAGACTTGTCCAGCATCTTCTGACCATAGCCAGTGAACTTAACTGTTCAGAAGAAATTTTTGCATTTGTTTCTACTGTCTGTTAATTTTTTTTTCTTTTTATTTTCTTTTTCCTGTTTGCTGTTTGCCTGGGACTTGCAGTGTTCCCAGATCTGTGCTTTTTTTTTCTCTTTTTCCCCATGAAAAAACTCAGGAAGGCAGACTTCTTCCAGACATTTCCAGTTGCTTGTAATGAGGGTTTATAAGTCATTGTTGAATTTCCCCAGACTGAAGCAAAATATATGTTTCCAACCCATGCGGCATAATTCAAGTAGCTTAAAAAGTTGATCTAGGTGTAGTTTAAAGCCTTACATACCATCTAGTAATTAAAACCACTCCTGTACTGGATTTTCATACTTTTAACATAAACTGCTTTCCTGAATTTGCAGACATTTGCCAAGGACTGCAGATGCTTGTTGGGAACCAAACTGAAACTCACCCAACCTTCTACATGGACTACCAAATTCTCCCCAGTCTGACACCTCCTGGGTGCTCCCAAAGACTGACAGAAGTGTGTATTCACTCTTGCCCCAGATCTAATCCCACCCTGGACAGGGAAATGAAAATGTCTGTAGCTGAGCAGGAGCTCCACAGTCCTTTTTCTCTGGGCGTTTTTGAACACAATTTGCATATTTAAACATCCTACTTCCACTTGTAATGAGCAGTGCTTCATGTTCTTTTCTTCTTCCTTGCTAGCACCCTGCAGTCACAAACAAAATTAAGCTTCTCTATTCAAACTGAAAATAAAGGATAGCCCATTGTCCCAAAAGTTAACAGCCCGAATAACAATCTAAATTGCAATTAATTAATCAGCCATAGATACTAAAGCCAAGACCCCTCAAAGGTATTTTGACTGTCTATTTAGTTTAGTATCTCTAAGGAACTGAGCTGGATCCAAAAAGTATTTTTTTATTCTCCAGTTTTAGAATTCAGTGTTCAGAGCAGGTACTGGACAGATGCTGCCTCTGAAAGAGGAATTTTTTCCTTTTTCCTTTTTTTTTTTTTAATTGTCATGACATATGACCAAACTTATTTTAGGACAGTGTTTAGATGGTGAGAAGCAATCCTAATTCGAAATTTTCCAAGGTTTGCTGGATAATGTGAATGGAACAACTTCCCTGATCCTTGTATCTGCTGCCTAAAGACAAGCACTGTGTAAGTCATAGAATCAGAGAATCACAGAATGGTGGGGGTTGGAAGGGACCTTCAGAGACCATCTCATCCAACCACCTTGCCAAAGCAAGGTCAGTTACAGAATGTAGCCCAGGAATGTGTCAAGGCAGGTTTGGAATCTCTCCAGAGGAAACTCCACAACCTCTCTGGGCAGCCTGGGCCAAGCTGACACCCTCACAGCAAAGAACTTTTTCCTCATGTTCAGATGGAACCTCCTGGGTTCCAGTTGTGCCCATTGCCCCTTGTCCTTTTGCTGGGCACCACTGAAAAGAGTCTGCCCATCCTCTTGATACCTGGGCTTTAAATATTGATAAGCATTGATGAAATGTATGAATCAATTGATATAATCCCTTCTAAAATACTCTTCTCCATCTGAACAGCCCCAAGTCTCTCAGCCTTTCCTCAGCACAGAGATGCTCCAGTCCTCAACTCCTTCTGTCCAGTGGGAAGAGGATTTTATCAGAGGGGATGGATGGCAGCTCCTGTGCACCCACTGAAGCAAGGCCTGGAGGCACATGTCTTAATGAGATCATGGGTGGTCTTCATCACAGTGTGCTCTACACAGTGCAGAAAAGCATGTGTTACCTTTACTACTGCACACAAGCTGTCTGATCATGGCACAGAGCTGCTACACCTCTAGGAGCTCTTCACTGCAGCACAAACTGATCCTTAATGTCTTTATGCCTGGAGTAGTAATCGCAGGATTATTGCTCCCATGGCATGCAAATAATAATCCTTTCTTTTCTCATCTTGTAGCTGCCATGTAATTCAGAAAATTAGTCTTCAGGGCTGACGATGTCTTTTATTGCCTGTGTGTGCAGTCTGTCTCTACCTCCGCCATGGCTAGCTCTCCGTGTAAAGGTCTCAGAATGCTTTTCCAAATGATGCTGGAGTACTTTGTCCCATTTTCTGATGGGTGAAACTGAGGCATGAGTTAAAGAATTGCATTCTTCTCTGGCGAGCTATTAGCAGAGAAAGGGACAAAGCAGATGTGCAGTCCAATTAGCCCTTATATTACAGCAGGGCTGAGCAACCTGGTCTAGTGGGGGGTGTCCCTGTCCATGGCAGGGGGTTGGAACTAAATGATCTTTAAGGTCCCTTTCAGTCCAAACCATTCTATGTTTCTGTGAAAAATAAAGTGATAGCAGAAGCACTCCATGGAAATGCAAACTATCATAACAATCTGCAAAATAGAGGAGGGGATGCTGGGCACAGGCACACCTCACCCCATGACCTTTTCATCAGGGCAGCTCTACTGGCAGAGCTGCAGCAGTGACTCACCAGTGATGGCAAATCAGAGGTCTGTGGACTCCTGTCTGACCCCATACCAGACAACCAACCAAGAACTGCATATGCAGGACCTCCTGCTGCGATCTCCTTTCAGGAGCTTCAGTGGGAGCTTTCCCAGGTGCTCTAACAGCTCCAGACATGATCCTAAAGTGACCACAAGCTTTGCAAAACTTTTTCCCCCCTGTTTAACTTATTTATTTATTTATTTACCCATAGGGGAAAGGGGTTTAAGCTCCTGCTGAGGATTTCCCGTATGTTTAACTGCCTGATCTTTTTCAGTGCAGGCTCCTGCATCTCAGTAGCAATGAGACATGGCTCTGGTGCTGTGCAGCCAGGCTGGATGCATCCGGATGGATCCACGCCAACCTTGGTGGGAAAGGTGGAGGGACATGTCATGGGGATGGGGGAGAAGGGCAGCAGCAGAAAACCGGGAGGGAAGGAGTTAACAGAAAGAGGCAGAAATCACTAGAGAGAGCAGAAAATCAGAACTGAAGGGCACTGGCAGAGCTGTGAGGATTTGTGGGGGAGAGCTGCGGGCTGGAGCAGCGCTGCGCAGGGGCTCGGGAAAACACCGTTACTGGGAACCGACATGCGCTGATTGATCAATATGGGGGCCCTGATGCCAAAGGGACCCGAATGGGGGTGAGAGGAGGGAGCTGCGCGTGTGCGTGGGCTGGGTGAAGGTGCCGGCAGGGCAGCCGCCCCCACGCTGCCTGCCGCCCACAGCCATTATTCATCCTGCACCTTCCCTCGCAGCCTCTCGCCTCACCACCGAGCACGGGGCTGCTGTTAACCCTTCTTAGAGCCCAACGCGGGGAAACTTGGCAACTTTGGGCACTGAGGCTTGAGTCGAAGCTGTTTCAGCCAGGAGGGGATCTGGCAAATAAGCTGCTCTCATCACTTGTGGCAGCACTGCACTGTGGCCTCTGGGGATTTCTTTATGTCCTGCTGTGTGAACGTGAAGGCCGGATTGCTAGCATCAGTGGGAGCCCTTCCCTCCCCTTCCCAGAGCTGTGGGTTAGGCTTCAAAGAAACTTGATTGCAGCTCCCTCCTCATACTGGGCTGTAGCTGTCACTTGCTCCTCCATGAGAACAACGGTGCCAGCTAAGACTGCACATTCTCCAGTACTGACCATGAAAAAAGATTGAGTGAGGAGTAAAAACAGGGAAAATGCAAATGATATTCCCACCTTAAACTCTTCCACCCCTAAAAATCTTTCCTACCTTTTGACTGTTTTCAGCTCAAGGGCTTTCCTCAGCTGGCTGTGGTTTATCTGTTCAGCAACTCATAATAAAGCTCTACTCCAAATGCTTATCTTCATTGTGGCAGGCCTTTCTAGAATGCCTGAGGTAAGGGTGCTGGTGACCCAACAAGGAGAGGTGATGGGAATCAGCAAGTCCTCCGCAGGGATAGTTGTAGTGCCAAAAGCGAATACAATTGGTCTGTCCTACTCAATGGGACTAAGGCCGTCTGGTAGGACACATCTGTCATGGTGCTAAAACCTCTTCCCCTCCCACCCCACTCCCAGCTGCCTCATCAGAGGTAGATTTGTTATATTCAAAACACCTTTCCTTCTCTGGAGACTTTCAAAACCCTCCTGGATGCAATCCCGTGCAACCTGCTCTAGCTGAACCTGCTTTGGCAGGAGGGTTGTAAGAGATGATCTCTGGAGGTCCCTTCCAAGCCCTATGGTGCTGTGATCCTATGATTCTGTGAATGGTTCCTGCCCCCTGATATGCCTTGAAGTGTGTTTGGTTATCACCTGGGAGGGCACAAGTTGTCACATTTAAGCAGTGTGGAGGAGCACTGGACAGTACTCAAGCCCAAGCACTGGCTTTATTTAGATTTCCAGCACACTTGTTAAACCACGAGTCCAGTACCAGGTCAAAATATTGTTTTGCAGGACTGTCTGAATGAATGCTAAGCCTGTGCCTTCCCACTGCTCCCTGACTCACCATCTGTATCTGATTTGTTTCTGCCCTTAGGTCCCAAAGCTTCATTTCTCCAGTGTGGTAGATGAGGTCAGAGCAGGTCAGTGTAGGCACAGAATGTAAGCTGTTCTTAAATCTGATGGCAATGCCTGGGATGTACGTACACAACTACATGAGGTCAGTTTTCATAACAAAATGAGACATCTGTCAAATTTGATATAATTTAATCCTGCACATGGACCATGCAAGGGGTCTAACCTACTCTTGTCCAGTGCAGGGACCAGGAAGCTCATTCTGTATTTAGATGCAGGCATAGATGTTAGGAGTAAAGGGTCAAAGGGGAGGCATTTTCTACTTGGTGCATCCTTGAGCCAGAGGATCCTACCTGAGTATGTCACGTCTGCAAAGGGCAGTGATGGGTGAGTAGCTGTTACATTTCCTGAGCTATGCAGGAGAGCAAGGCATGTTCTGGCCCTACCTGCTAGTGGGTTGTGGATGTTGATGTGTTCCCAGTGGGACTCATGATATCTCTTCAAGGCTTAAGTAGCTCATGATGTCATTGACTTAATGCACAAGTCATTATTCACATCCTGATCAAGGAAATCATCTCCTGGAAGTACTTCAGGATCTGATAGGGTTTCATCCAGAGATTAAAGGGCACCACCAGAATGAAAGGGAGAAAGAAATGGTCTCAGTCTAATATGAAGGAGACACGAGTATTGGTGTTGATCTTTGAAAAATCAATAGTTAAAGATTCTTTGCTTCTCACTTCTTTCATTTTGGACAACTGGAAATTCAAGTATTGTCTCTGCTGTTTGCCTGAAGGACTCTACAGATCAGGAATTAGTCAGAAAGGGATGGAGACCAAACCACAGTTACTCAGCTGTAGAATTCTTTGTGGTGCCCACAGATCAAATACTATCATTTATAAAGGTCAGTGTAAGAATAGAAAAGGTTCAGGAAAGGGTAGAAAGTTTCATCAGAGTTCTGAAGCTGTTTTCCTATGAGCAACAGATAGACACACCAGAACTCTTCAGCATGGAAAAAGACAAATTTTAGAAAGAGAAATTTCTTCAAGGTCAGTTGTGACTCAAACTAAAATTAAGTCCTTTTAACAGGTTATTTTTTTCCTTTGCTCACATCACAGTTTTGATTTCCTGCATCACCCCATACACCAGTGGGTTAACATTACTACCTCTTAATGGGGCACTCCATGACATAGGATTAGAAACTGGCAGTTGAAGGCTGAGGGAAGAAAAAAAATTACTTTATTTCTTTTTTTTTTTTCTTTTTTCCTGAAACTTCTGAAATCTAGAATTATGTCTCTGGTTCATAGACTCAGAATGGTAAAAGTGTATTTCTGGTTGTTCAGAGATAACATCTTATGTTGCATTTTGCACCCATTACCTCTTGTCCTGTCACTGGAGACCACTGGAAAGAGCCTGGCTTTGTGAACCTCTTCAGAGGTTCATATGCATGAGCCCCTGATACTGCTCCAGGCTGAACAGTCTCTCTCAGCCTTCCTGTTCTTATAGGAGAGATGCTCCAGTCCTTTATCATCTTCCTGGCCCTTTGATGAACTTCTTTTCAGTAGCTCCATGTCTCTCTAAAAAGCCCATTATGGGGCAGATAAAATGATAGGAAATCACTGCTGAAGCCCGGGATTGAACCAGGGACCTTTAGATCTTCAGTCTAACGCTCTCCCAACTGAGCTACTTCAGCCCTCCTGTAGTATGTGTTTTCACAAAACATCTTGGAATATAATTATTTTTCAGATCTTTCCTGTTCACACTGGGTCAGTGGACACTTGATTTGTCCTGTCACTGGACACCACTAACAAAAGCCTGACTACACCTTCCTTTCAAATACTTTTATACACAGATGAGATCACCCTAAGCCTTCTCCAGGTGTTCCATGGGATGTTGTGCATGGCTGAACTACAAAGGGTTTCAGAACAAATGAAAGAAAAGCAGAAAGTGAGTGTCAGAAAGTGTTGCACACAGGTTGCCCTAAAGCTATGCTTCCCCATTTTTAGAAGTCTTTGATCTACAGTTTGCTAGGAGTTTGGAGAATGTAAAAGAGACACTGTTCTCTTGACACTGTAGTTGTTTCCCCTGAGTTCACTACTGTCCCAGCCTGCTGTGCAGAATCAGTGCCCCTGGAAATAAAACAGCCAGGGACTAGTGACATCCAGAGGTGGAAAACCCCTTTGGGATCTGGGTGGAGTTTGACGTGCCTATTGTCCTGCAGGCAATTGAACCATGTCTTTCATCTCAAATACAATCCCCCCACAAGAACTCTGTTCAGGTTGCCTAAATATACACATTGAGTGCTAATTGTGATACCTGAGGTTAACCTAGTTGTCCTACTCCAGAGGACTGTAGACTTTCTTCATGACCTATCTCATAACTTTTAGCCCTATGACAATGGCTTGAATGCTCTTTGGTCTCTTAAAAAGCACCAGGCACGTAAGAACATAAGATGTGCCCTCCTAGGTCAGAATAATGGTCCACCTAGTCCAGGTTTATGTCTCTGAAAATGGCACAGAGAGATGCTCCATAGGAGATCATGTGAGTGCGGCTGCTGTCCATCCCCTTGAGTCATATTCAAGAAGCTGTAAGGAACACCTCCACCTGGTCACTCAGCATCTGTCTCTGAATCTATCACCAATGTTTATGTTTATATTGCCAGCCTATGTTTAAACAATTGGCCCAAACATTAACTATCAGAGACCAGTAAGGTCAACAATTATCAAAGATCTTCAAATGAGAATGACTGTGGTGGATAAATGCACGAGATAGGAATAATTCTTACAGACACATTTTCACTGGTAACACTCCTCCAAGCAGGTTTTCTCAGAGCCTGGACTAAGCTGTCACTCCACAGAGCCCACATCATCCATGCCCTGTGGGCTCTAAGTGAGTGGGTGACAAGGAGCCATCTGCAGGTTTCTGCCTAGAATGGAAGACCTACCAGGTCAACTCATGTGGAAACCTGTGTCACCCATGACTTAGCTCTGCTTTTCCAGCTGTCCCATTTTTGCTTCACCAGCTTTCTCCTTGTCAAGGAAAGGTATTGCAGAAACCAAAACTGTTCTGTTTCTCACTAGCTTTTCTCAGGCAGGAAGGAATGATCCCAACATGGAAACTGTGGTATTTGACAACCCACTCTGCCTTGCTGGAAATACTCAAGCTTCAGCTGGGTACAAAATTCCTACTGAAAGATGAGCTATGCTACCACTTTGCAAATGCTAGAAGTGCTGGTGGAAATGATGAAGTGAAGGATCTGATAAAGAATCAGCCTTGAAAGAAGTGCTACACTGCAGTTAAATTAGAAATCTGAGAAGCTGACTTGCTGGGAAGTTGGCTTTTTCAAACAGTAAAACATTAAAACCAGAAGTCTATAAGCAAAGTTGTCGGAAGGGAGACTTGTGTTGCCAATTTGACATGTCAGATGGAAAAAGTTGGAAGCTTAGACTTTCCTTTCTTGAAGAGAAAGAAATTAAATTTATCCTTCTGGCTCATTTCAGACTTAGGGGCTTGAGCTCTGTAGGCAGCTCTGCTAAGGGGAGTCAATGAAGTGGAAGGGGGAGTGAAGTTGGGAGGACTGCTCTAGTTGCCTTGTAGGACAAAATTGCAGATGCTCTTTTGAGCCAGAGCTGTGGATACCTCTCCCTACCACACACACATCCAGCTTATTGTTGTACTGTGTAAATGCAATGATTGTGGAAAACTGCTCTTTCAGCCAACCCACTTTCATGAAATAGAGACAGCCCACCATGATGTCCTGCTGTAAAAATGCCCTGTCTCCATCACACTTATTTCCTGCAGTGGGACCATCCCTGTTTCCATCTCTGTCCCTATTTTTCTACCCTATGCCAGAAACTTTCTAATATGTGGCCTTGTACTTCATTGATTTTCTTCTGGTGGTTTCCTCAGGTCTCTTGTGCATCATTTGTGTTTGTTTTGGCGTCCCCATACTAAACCTAATCAGTGTAAGGGGGTAATAAAGTCACTTCCACACAGGGAATGTCTGTGTAAACCATTTTTATTAAGTCTGGAAAAAGAAAGGATAAAAGGAAGGATATTATAGGATCTAGAGAGGGGACACTATGTGTTGAATGTTTTTTGACTCTTCTGATACAGGAACTAAGGGTTATCAGTTAAACTGAGCAAGTGACAAGCTGGGAACAAATAAAATGAAGGAGTTTCTTCACACGGTATCTGGTTATCTGTGAAATCCCCAAAGTGTATTCACTTCCAAAAGATGACTGGGCACAAGATGACTGGGCACATTTATGGAAGAAAAATCTCCATGAAGAGCATGCAAATATGAAACTACCTGCTTTGGTTTGTGCAGAACCACAAATCTCTGGAGACAAGGAGAGTATCTGGTAATAATAATAACAACAACACTACAGTCTTTTTGTTTTGTTGTTGTTATTAGACTCTTCTATAGGTATTAACTCATAGAAAATGTTGCAGATCGGATTTTGAGCTAAGTGTTTTTCTGTTCATCTTTGGAACCTCCTTATACTCATGTCCTGGCTTCTAGAGACATCAGGAAAGTGTCAACCTCATAAGCTGTGTTGGCATGATGGGCAGAGATGTGCTGGAGGTGTCATTTCATGCTATCAACAAATTTTGATCTACCACTCCCACACAGGTGTTTGAGGCTTTGACCATGTCAAACAGATGACAGCAGATGCCTCCATCCCCACGTTGACTTCTCCCTTTCTTACAGTTTTCCTATCACACAAGGCTGATCTGCCTGTGCTTTTTTTAAAAGATGCATCTGGCATCAATCAGATCAAATGCAGCTTTCAAAAGTCATTGCATTACACCCATGCTGAAGGATACCACCGACTGCTTATCCCAACAGCTAATGTACCTGGCCATGTCGAGAGGCATAAAGCCAGTCTTTGTGGGCTAACATGGGTTCATCATCCTTTGCTAAGTGGACACTTTTTTTTTTAATGGGGTGAAGGTGTCAACCAGAGGTAGGTGCAGAGACCTTGGTTGTTCTACCCAACTCAGCACATCAGATTTGTTATAAATCTTAGTTTTCATTGCAGACTTCCTGGCATTAAACTATGCCACGGATGGGATTTTGTTCTATTTCTCCACTCTTAACCCAGCTTTCTGCACCAGGAGAGTGACAGACAACTGCAGGGTCAGGTGCTATCTCTTTTCACATACTCACTTGGTTCTGATGTGTCAAATAAAACACATGATCCTCCTTTAGGTTTCTTGAAATTTTTCTGTCTCATTACACTGAATGGGCTTCTGGTTTACTTGAAAAGCACCTTTAGTGATTATCTCTATTTTGCTGCCACTATTTTCTTTTTCTTTTTTTTTTTTCCAGACTTTTCTGAAAATGATCTCATTAAGAACACGGAACTCCTGTTTCTGCAAAAGGTTCATTGAGGTTTGCAAAGGTCTCCCAGCAGGAAGGTTGCTTGTCTCCATTTTCCCTGCAGTTCAACAGACCCCCAAGTGAGCCCATTAGCAAAAATGGACTGCTGGAAAAAAATTATACAAAATATGCAACAGCAGCAGCAACAGCTCTGAAATGTAAGGCTCCAGTAGGCAACAAACTATGTTTGCAAACCTCATCTTTGATGATGGCAGTTTCATATGTTAGGGAAAGAATGAGATAATGGCACAAAGGGAACTGTGGGTGCTTGCTACCTACTGCAATAGCTCTGAGGGGACGTACTGAAGAGGATGGAATATGGGCCCTGAGATAACTCAGTTGTTACTCTGGAAAGATAAATGCATCTTTGAAAAAACGAGTTAATGAAGCTTGCCTGGCAAACTGTGCCTGTCACACAGCCTTTTCCTTCTCTTTCCTTCAGTCTGATGTCTAAAATATGCTGAGATTCATAGCCCACTCTTCGGGGTTGGGGGAAGCATGTCACTAGGGTGTTCTTTAAAATTTTCATTTGAAGTTTGGCTCTTAGGAACCCAGGCTACAAATAACAACACTGCTGTCCTTATGTGCAGTATCCCCATGCTTGATGCAGGCTGTGGTCCTGCTGCTGCCTAAGAGGAATTATCTGGCTCCAGGTGAATATTTGCAATCCACCCTGTAGGGAAGTACCAACACAGTTACCTGCAAGGATACACACTGAGAACTAACCTCAAAGCTGAAATTTAAGTTCTCCCCAAGTCTGCATCATTATTCTCTGAGAAAACTGTTTTACTCTCTGCTCTAGTGACTCTGCTATACAAAGAAAGAGACCTGAGAGATCTTGGATGTATTTCACTCAGATTGATGGGGAAATTTGGAAAAGCAGAGGACTGTGTTCATCACATTCTTGTTTGCAGTCCGACAGAGGAATGTCTTTGAGGTAGAATTTTCTGATCTTTATGGGGTTATGTCAGCTGCTACACAGCAAAGAGGGCAATGACAATCTCCTTGGTTGTGTCCAGCATGAACCCAGGCTGACCAGACTGCAGGAGAACACCTAGTCTGAGAGTTTTATCTTGGAGCTAAGCACCAAGATACACAAGCCGCAGCCTAAATTCGTTTTGTGCCAATTACTGAATATTGCAATCCTAAAGTTGATGCTCAGCATACAAGTCCTGTTGCTTTTCCCAGGCTTCATAATATTTGCAGATCTCTCTCTGCTTCCACAGACTCACAGTGCACTGTGCTTTCCCCAGACCTGTATTTCAAGATGGATTACCTACTGCCATTGCAACCCATCAAAACTTCATTTTCGGAAGGATAAACCAAATACATCCGGGAATCACTTTTTTAATAACTGTCAACAGACCAGAGCAATAAAGTGGGTACTAAGAAGACAGAAAAACAGCACCAAGAAAATATTTGTAAAAATAACAGGTGCGTTGAAGTGTGTGTGGGGGTGTGGGTATATTTGTAAGGCAATAATGCACAAACCATGTAGCACAGCACCTCATAAGGGGTCCACTTGTTCTTGCCAAACAGGCTTTGGTGAGATTACCCAAGAGGTTTTCCAGAAACTCATTAAATTAGTAGTAAACAACCCTTCCTGGGGGTTGGGAAATATTTTCTGACTACCTGGCATTCCAGACCCCTTCTAAAGTTTTTTTTTTTCTGTCTTGCAAAACATCCAGAAGTTATTGAGATGAAAATTAAGGAAAAAAAAAAAAAAAAAAAAAAAAAAGGGAATTAGTATAGGCAGATTCCACAGTAATCAGCTTCATGATGAAAAGCATAAGAATGATTGCTTGGACAGTGATGGTATCTTGATGTATAAATGGGTTTGTTACTTAACTCTGGTGATTCATGCTGTCAGGCACAGGGATGAGGCAGCTGCCAAGTTTGATGCCAGGAAGGAATTTTGTCTCCCAGAACAGATTGTCAGGGAATTTGCAAAGCTGAGGGGGTCATTAAAAAGGGCCAGATATTGTTATGATGAACATGTGGACAGGCAGTGGGAACATGCCAGAGCAAAACAGCACTGTCATGTTCCTACCTCATGGTACGAAGCATGCCCCAAAAATCACTGCACAACCTTTTAGACCTTTCTTCCACACCTCCAGAGGGATGACTTCGGTGGACTAAGTGAGCAAGAACTACTCTCATGTTTCCTATGGATGAATCCTGGAGCAATGGGTCTTTTCCTATATTTCTCATAATCTATTTGTTCCATGTTTCTAAATAAAGCCTAACTGAAGCCACATGAGTCTTAGCTGTTGTGTATTTGGAGTAGTTTGGATTTTTTCTTATGTTTTTATAGAGTGTCTAAAGAACGTGTTCCAGCTGCCTGGAAGGAAAGAGACGGAAAGAAAAAGAGAACAAAGGAAAACCGTGGAGATATTTAATTGAGATAATTTTAGCCATTCTAAATGCCACAGGCAATCTGCACAAATCTTTGGACCGAGAAGGAAAAAGGAAAAAGTTCCATGCTGGCTGCTTAGTCCCCAAATCAAAGGGGGAAAGGTGTCTTTTCAGTGATCAAGCAGGACCCTACCTGGCCTTTTGAGCCTCCATGGTCACCTCTGCACTCTATCAAGCCACAGCACAAACTCATCCAGACCTCAAAGGGCCTGATAAGGAAACCCTCTGTTTATGGGGCTGAGAAAAGAAATAGGGTACTCTCAGGGTGGGTGAATAGGCAAGACCAACCTGGATGATGTGAGTTCCGATCCCTTCTTGATCTGGACCTTTGTGTCTTAGTGAACACCTGCTGAGGTACTTCTGGGTCAGGACAAGACTTGGTTGTTCCTTGTGGGATCCCTATGCTTTCATAAAATCATAGAATGTTTTGGGTTGGAAAGGACCTTTAAAGGTCATGTCCAACCCTCCTGCAGTGAGCTGGGACATCTGCAACTAAAGCAGGTTCCTCAGAGCCTCATTCAACCTGGCCTTGAATGTTTCCAGGGATGGGGCATCGACCCCCTTTCTTGGCAACCTGGGCCAGGGTCTCACGCCCCTCAATAAAAAAAAAATAAAAAATTCCTTAGATCTAGCCTCTCTCCTCTTTTATTTTAAAATCATCAGCCCTTGTCCTGTTGCAACAGGCCCTGCTAAAAAGATTGTCTCCATCTCTCTTATAATCCCCTTTTTAATATTGAAAGGATGCAAGAAGGTGTCCCTGGAGCCCTCTCTTCTCCATGCTGGACAACCACGACTCTCTTAGCCTGGCCTCACACCAGAGAGGTTCCAGCCCTCAGATCATTTCTGTGGCCTTCCTCTGGACCGTCTCCAACAGGTTTGTGTCGCTCCTGTACTGAGGACTTCAGAGCTGGACACAGTGCTACAGGTGGGGTCTCAGTAGAGAGGAGTAGTGAGGAGGAGTCACCTACTTTGACCTGATGATCATGCTTCTTTTGATACAGACCAGGATATGGTTGGCTATTTTGTGTGTGATCAAATATGCAGAAGTGGGGAGATTTCTGGTGAGATATGGGATGCATAGCCTGAAGTATGTGTTCCAAGATTTAAGACTGACAGGTTTATACCTTAGTCTGACCTGATGGGTGTTAAATCAGTTATCTGAAATGGTGAAGATCTTGCAGAAGATGGCTAATTGCTATTTAGAGGTTGAAGCTCTTCAGTTGAGAAGAAATCACAGTTTATGTCCTAGTTAAAAGAGGTGTTTGAATGTGGTTTTCCCCAGCTCCTGGGAAGGGCACCCTGCCTTATGACTATTCTGGACAACAGCCTAGTTGTTAATAAAATAGGTGACAAAGATTATTTTAAGACCCCTCCTGCCATACTAGAGCTTTGGGTAGAGTATGATGTTCAGTCAGCTTCCTGCATAACTGCTGGAAGAAATGTGGGGGTACCCTGATGAGATTGTGTTGCCCTCAGAAGATCTGACATAGTAGAGAAATGGTGCTTTTCACGTTCATCACACACAGAACTTGGGGAGGCAGTCGGAGGATTCTGGAGAGTGAGTGGGGAACAGGAATGAAGGATCTGCATGTGTTCATCGTGGGAGCCACAAAACTCTGAATCTTAGGGCTTCCACCTCCTTCACAAACTCTCTAAGCATCACTTCAGAGAGCCTTCCTGGCTCTGAGCAAAGCAGCACTGCAGGGACTCTCTCCCCCTCCTCGACGCAGAGCTTAGGGAGGAGAAAAAAAAGGCTGTAACCACGCTGGAGCAGGCACCTCATTTGGGAAGACAATCCCACAGCCTCCCTCTTTTAGCAATGTCTGGAGGGGGGTGCTGCCCTGGTCTATTTTCACCCCTTGCAAAGCTCAGTCAGCATATTGCCTCCCTGCCCTGTTTGCAGGCAGGTGGGGAAAAGGCAGGACAGGCGGCAGATCCGATCTCTGGCACACACTCCGCTCATCCCTCCCCTTTGTCATCCCTTTTGTCTGCCCCTCTCCCTGCTCCCACTCACCCCTTCTTCCCCACGCACCCACACATCTCGGTGTATCATTCAGGGATGGCTCACGGCGAGGGAGACGCGGGGATGGCTACTGACCACTGCCGAGCTTCTCGTTCAGGAACCATTAATCTGGAGCTGCTACTTCCCCCCTCTTCCTCCAGACACGGCTGCTGAAAACCAGCAAATGGGGTGTGAGGTGGGAAATCGAGGACGCCGCGTCCTCCCCCACAGCGTGGGCTGGGGTTTCTTTGAGAAGGTCAGTGGTGAGGTGACCGTCTGTGTCAAGAGGGGAGAAAAGGCAACAGTGGGCAAAGAAGCGTTGTCTCGCTTGGCTTGATGCCCCTCCAGCTCCCCCCAGCACCTCTCCTCTCTCTCTTGCAACATTCCTGCAAGGAACCATGGAGAGCTAAACGGTATTGTGCTGAGAGCAGAGCTGCCGACGCTTCCCCAGAGTCTGCCAGGCTGAAATCAGGAGCCCAGCAACAGGGCAGCACCAGAAGCCCAGCAACCATCCCTGTAGCCCTACAGCAGGATCATCATGACACCCAGGTCATGTCTGAGGGACATTAAATAATCATTCTTCATTCCTTAGGGATCTTTCACTAAAATCAGGCATAAATAAGCCTGGCTATAACTGTAGCCTCTGACTGATTTTTTTTCCCCTTTATACTTATTTTTCCCCTTTTTATTTTTTTCCTTTTTATTCATACTCCCCCCTTTTTTATTTTTTCTTTTATTTTCTTTCATTTTTTTTCTTTTTTTTTTTTCTTTTTAACCCCCCCCGTTTTGGCCTTGTTAAAGTTGAACAAGTGGGACTGTTTAGTCTGGAGAAAACGAGGCTCAGGGGAGATGTTCCTGCTCTCAGCAACTATCTGAAATGAGACTAAAGCAAGGTGGGGGAGCTGGTCTCTTCTTCCAAGTAACAAGTTATAGGGCAAGAGGAAACAGCCTCAAGCTGTGCCAGGAGAGGTTTAGGTTCAATATTAGGAACAATTTCTTCAGCAGAATGGTTGTTAAATCCTGGACCAGGCTTTGCTTCCATGGACCTGATGATGTTCAGACTGAGACTACCAAGCAGTTATGTTCAGTGTGGGTTAGTGATGTACTTGGGAGCTGTGGCACTGTGATGAGGGTTTTTTGGGGAAGGGAAAGCTCCTGGAGAGCTTTACACAGCAACTTGCTCCCCAGCTCCTGCTAGCCCTGATCTAATATGTCTTTTAGTGATGTTTGGGGCCTCATACATTTGAGAAGAAGAAATTAGTACAGTCTGCTGCTTGCTTTTCACATTTCTGTTTCCCCATAGCTTCTCTGCTGCCCATCTCTCTCATTTACAGGGATTTAAATAACGGAAATGGAAAAGGTGGTTGCATTAAACTAGAATGAGGGTGCACTGAATGAGGCTCCTTTCCCTTTAGAAGTGACCTAACATTACCCTCTCCGTTATTAGTGATGCAGGCTCCACATTACCACGTGAGGCAGCAGCTCTGTTGTTATCTCCAGCCGAGCTGATGGGACACATCTCCTGTACTGACTCAAGCTGTGGCTCCCCGTGGCTAGGAGAGATTAGCAACAAAAAGCAAAGATGCTTAGGGGAAATCTTTCGTTAACAGCAATGCTCAGGAGAGACAAAAAATAAGAGAAATAGTTTAGAAGAAGACGCAAAAGGAAAAAGTTGAAAAAAGGTAAATCGAGGCATTACTGAGTGATACCATTGCTAAAAACAAGTGAGCAGTGGCCTAGTTTATGGTTTCATGGTGATGGCTGTGAAAACAGCTAGCTGAGTACTGGCAGGTCTCAGTATACAGAGCTCTGGAGAGATGGATTTGACTTATTACAGCAGACACAACTCCACTGTGACCATAGACAGGTCCAGTGTCCCTTTGGTGACCTTTGCCATATCCTGATAGAGACACACGTTCCTATTAAGAGAGAGGCAGAGCATCCTGTACCTCACCATCAAAGGAGAATGTTCATGGTCTGTGGTCAAAGAAATCACTATCACTACTACAAGAAACAAGTAAACAATGTGCACAAAATGAGTTATAATAATGCATTTAGTGTTTCCTTTACCTTTAGGAATGTCCAAGCACTGAGACCTATGTTGAAACCCTAGTGTCAAATTAAAGAATCACAGAATTTTCACAGTCAGAAAAGACCTCTAAGATCACTACATCCAACTGTCAACACCAGAAAAACACACCCCAAAAAACAAACCAAAAAGAACCCAAACAACCAAACAAAAAACCACAACACTTCACCATCCCACTAGAGCATGTCCTGAAGTGCCTCATCGACACGTTTTATAAATAAATTCTTCCTAATATCCAATCTAAACCTCTCCTTGGGAAACTTCACTCCATTTCCTCTAGTCCTGTCATTATTTACTTGAAAGAAGTGGTCACACCCACCACACTGCACCCTCCTTTCAGGTAGCTGTAGAGAGTGAGAATGTCTCCCCTCAGGCTCCTCTTCTCCAAACTAAACAATCCCCA